>JAKSZP010003484.1:0-25824 GCA_022478985.1 Massospora cicadina | reverse complement strand
TTAATCAGTTGCATGGCACTGAGAAAATTGTTGGTCAATTATCTTACTTTCCTTTCCAAATAAATTTTTGCTTAAAAAATCAAATTTTTTTATTTTCCGTTTTGACCACATCCCAGATGGCATTTCCCTGGTGGTCTGTCACCCCGCACTCCAGGTGGACTTTACTAATTCTTTTGGTCACCATGGCTCCCTCTATCGCCAATTGGCCCAGCGAGTCTGACACTTTTGATTTTACAACCCTGCTCTTATGAACTTCTGACAACAATACATGGGGATCTTATGGCCCTATGTACAACAATGGAAAGAAAGAATCCATCTCCCTATTGCCCCCGATGAGTTGGCCTCTCAAGCCAAGAATCTTGTCAAAACTATCCCAGTAATACCACCTCATGCAGTTAAAACCACTGAGTTGGGAATGGGTTCAGTGTGGTTTGTTGTTGGGATACTCCTTACCCTGTTGTTGCACCACCACTACGTGGTATCACATTTCCCAGCTCCATATCAAGTTGTACGGCTGGCAATTCCTCTGGCATTCTGACTTACTTTTTGGGTGTTCACGCATCCTAACTGGCAGGCCAGTCTAAACTTCTACTGCCATTTCCATGACACTGTCCCAGGGAGTAGGGGCAACTGGTCCGAGTCACTTGCAACCTGGTTTGAGACCCAAATCATTCGCCGATCTGATTTCCAGCCCCAGCCAGTACAGACCAGCTTCTCCAACCCAGAATTTTCAGACTGGGCTCCCACATTAGTACTGGCTATTTCCTCAAAATTTTGGCATGATTTTCCTGGTGAGTGAGGGGTCCCAGGGGCCTGCCCATGGCCCCTGGTTTGCACAATATCCCAGAAGATCCCCTCTACTAGGCTTACCATGGTTGAGGAGGGGGAGGTCTGAAACCTGGTTGTCTTTAGGGGAAGGGCAGTCACCCAGCGCTCATCTACCATATGCGCCAAGTCACTCAACTCTGACAGGGGGTCCACTTGGGCTTTTGGACCCCTTTTTGTCCAAAAGGGGTGTTGCTCCCTATCCAGTTGCAGGGGCTGGTCCTCAGGACTTACACTACCCTTTCCTTTTTTGACAGGGAGGAGACCCCCACCTGGGGCATGGACCAAGGCATAATTCTTGTGCCTCTCTGGGAGCTTTATGGACAGGATGGCCGCAATCTTCTGGGGGGATGGGGAGCTTCCGGGTGGGAGGTGTGGAATTCCTCTATCAGGTCCTTGCAATTTGCGCAATCCTGTGCACTCACCCAACTGTTCTCATAAGAGGGGTAGCCTTTCCAGGCAACCAGGTATTGAACAGATCTTCGGGACCTCTGGGAAGCCAGGATAGCCTCCACCCCCACTTCCTGGGATTCCCCAATGAGGATTGGATCTGGTGATGTTGGCCTTTCCCCTTTGAAGGTGGTCAGGAGGGAGGTATGGAAGACATTATGCTTCTTCCAATGAGCGGGAAGCTTCAAACAGTAGGCTCCATTGCCTAAGACTTTCTCGACCTTGAAGGAACCAGAGCGTTTGGCTGCAAGTTTTTGGGTGGGGGTTTTCAAGGGAAGATTGCGGGTGTCCAGCATAATGAGGGAGCTGACTTCAATCTTTTGTCCAGGGAGGCGCTTCCAATCAACAAACTTTTTGTAGTCCTTGATGGACTTTGTCAAATGTTTGTGAACCAGGTTATGTGTCTCGCGGAGCGCACATATGCAGTCTTCAGCCGCGGGAACTGCTGAGGAGAGCTGAGGTCCAATTTGGAAGGAGAGTTTGTAACCCAGGGTGGCCTTGAAGGGGGAGAGGTTGGTTGATGAGTGGAGTGAATTGTTATATGCAAACTGTGCGAGGGGCAGGTCCTTGGCCCAAGTGTCTTGTGAGGCTGTCGCATAACAACGCAGGTACTGCTCCAGTACCTGGTTCACCCGCTCAGTCTTCCCATCAGACTGGAGGTGGTAGGCAGTAGATCTAGAGGGCTTGATGCTGAGGAGGGTTAGCAACTCTTCCCAGAACTGGGCGGTGAACTGGGGTCCCTTGTTGCTCACTATCTCTTTGGGGAGACCAAACATGGTGAAGACGTAGTTGACAAATAAATTTCCGATCTCCACCGCAGTAATAGATGAGAGGCAGGGGATGAAGAGCGCGAACTTGGTTAAGCGATCTATGACTACCATGATAGCATCTGAGCCATTAGTTGGGGGGAGCTCCATGATGAAGTCCACTGAGACTGAGGTCCATGGGCCTTCAGCCTGTTGCAGGGGGTGTAGCAATTCCTTCTTCCCAGAATGATCTGATTTTTCCCAGACGCAGGTGACACAGCGGGAGATCCAGGAGGGAATGTCCTTTGAGGACCCCGGCCAATTATAAGTTCTCTTTATGAGATCTGCGCACTTCTTGATGCCAGGGTGCCCAACAGTCTGGGGGACATGGTGTTCCTCGATAACACAGCTACGTAGGGATGGGGGGACCCAAACCCAATTGTGAAGCCAGATGGTTCCCTCCCGCAAAGTATATGGGGCTCTCTTCTGACTCATAGACTCTAAGTCAGTATAAAGCTCTAATCCTTCGGGGCAATAGGTCTGGGCAGTGAGGACGCGGAGGAGGAGTGGGGCGTCTGGGGCAAGGTTGGCAAAAGCTACTGTTGGGGGGGCCAAGGAGAGGATTTGGGAGGGGGCACTACAGTAGTAAGCTCTAGCGGGTCCTCTCCACCATCAGGTGATACAGATGGGTTTCAGTTGAGCATTTCTGGCAACACGTTCAGGGGGCCTTTTATGAATTCATATTTAAAATGAAACCCACATAGATCCTGGTATGTGCGAGTTTGCCAGTGCCCCAACTTCTGGGGTTTGCGGTAGTATAGTAATGCCTTATTGTCAGTCCAAACAGTGATTTTGTGTTGGGCGCCCTTCAGGTGGTATCACCAGTGGGTGAGTGACCATGCCACTACCGCTAGCTCCTTGTAATATATTAGCCATGCTTGTTCTTTGGAGGTGAATTTGTGGGAGTAGTAGGCCACTGGGTGCTTAACCACCTCATGCTCTTGTAGCAGCATGGCGCCCACTACAACCGAGGAGGCATTGCAGGCTACTATAAAGGGGCGGGAGGTGTCAGCATGCCACAGAACTGGGGCGGTGAGGAAAACCTCTTTGATAGACTTGAAGGCCTGCTGGCATTCCGGGGACCACTTGAAAGGGGCATTCTTCCCAGTGAGGGGGTGAAGGGGTGCCGCCAGTTGGGCGAGGGCTGGGGAGAATTTTTTTAAGAAAGTGATGGTGCCAAGGCTGCTTTGAAGTTATTTTTGTGTAGTTGGGGTAGGCCAAGACTGGATCGCCTTGAGCCTATAAGGGGGAACAGCATATCCATCCTTCAGGACGAGGTTACCTAAGAAGGTCACCTCATCTCAGAAAAATTCGCAGTTTGAGGGTTTTATGAAGAGCCCTGCCTTGTGAGGGCTGCCACCACTGCTTCTAGATCCTTGGCGTGTTGCTCTGGGGTAGGGGGGTGGATCAGAATATCATTGATGTAGGCTACAGCGCATGATAAGCGCAAGTCCCCAAACATCCTTGATGAGGCGTTGGAAGGCGGCCGGAGCATTCTTCAATCCAAAGGGCATCGCTCTGAACTGAAAAAGTCCCCGGCGGGTGCAGATAGCTGTGAGCCACTCCTGTCCTCTCGCCACCCTCACCTGGTTAAAGGCGTTTACCAGATCCGACTTTAAGAAGACCCAGGATTTGGCGATGGCTTGAGCGATTGTTTGCTCTAAGGGTAAAGGGTAGGGGTCAGGGATGGTGATGTTGTTGAGGTGGCCGTAGTCAATGCAAGGGCACAGGGTGCCATCTGCTTTCTGAGCGAAAACTATGGGGAGGCGACAGGGGTAGATTTCTTAGTAAGCCACCCATTCTCTAACATCTCGTCTAGCTAAATCCCCAAAGCCTTGTCCTCTTCCTCAGTGTAGGGGTAGAGGGGGCAGTTGATCTTGACTAGATCAACTGTCAGCTGAACGTTAGGTCATATTTGGAGTGTAGGGGGAGCTTGGAAGCCAGTGACATGTCAAAGATGGACTTATAGGGGGTTAGTAAGCGAGGGAATTCCGAAGGGAGGTCAATAGGAGTGGGATCAGGGGGATGGAGCCAAGGGATGTGCCCAGGGGGAGGGTTTTTAACAAGGGAAACTCTCCACTCAACTTGAGGTTTGAGAACAACAAGGAGTTATTTGCAAGGTTAATGCAGACCTGCTGGCGCTGCTGCCAGCCCACCCCCATGATCACAGGATAGAGCAAGTCCTGTACGGCTGAGAAGTTGTCACTAAACCCAAAATCGTGAACAGAGAAATGCAATGGGCGTCAGATGCGGTAGGACTTCATGGGCTCTGATGAAGCGCCCAGGACCAATGAGGCTTCTTCCATCACCAGGTCCAAGGAATGTGCCACACTGAGGTCAATAAAGTTGTCCGCCGCTCCAGTGTTGAGGTGGGCTTGCACAGTGATTTCACCTGACTCCGAGGGGAAGAAGATAAAGAACAAGAAGTAGGCTTGATACTCTTTATTGGGATGGGCGAGAGAGAGGGCAGCTGAGGAGGCGTTGGGGTTAACTGGGGGGGCGATAGTGCCAAGGCGGGCAGTCTTTGAACTCTGGGGAGTAGAGGACCCACTCTCCTGATCTGAAGTGAGGGCAGGGGGTGCGGCAGGCAGGGTTCTTCCAAGGGGAAGGTACCCAAGGTGGGTACAGAGGGGGGGCAAAGGATGGCGAGGCCTGGGGGCGCTTCCCTTGGCTGCGACCACTGGCAGGGGGAAGGGGTGGCACGCGGTACCTCAAGAGCTGTGACAGCATACGTGGGGGTATGGAAAGGCCTGGCCCCAATTGAATGGGCCACAGAGAATGCGATTTCTAAGGACCCGGGGAGGGGTCCCAGGATGCATGGGCGGCCGCAGTGAGGTCCAAGGCAGCTCAGAAGGCGGAGATTACGATTTTGGGAGGGATGGGCACGGTGGGAGCCAGGACTGCGAAGGCTTCAATCAAGGAGGGTAGATCTGTGGCTGTCTGTCTTAGTGTGAACAGACGGAGGAGGCGCGCTGGTCTAGACTCAGGGTCCTAGGCCGCCAAAGTGACCAGTGCAAGTAAAGGGGTAGGGTTCCCAGACTTAGCAGCGAAGTGGAGCACTCCCCTGACCCAATGACATGCATCCCCATCTAGGGCGTCAAGGTGAGCTACGCTCTGCTGGGCATCAGAGGGAAGGGGGATTTCCCCCTCAGAAGTAAAGCACCTCTGAAGTTCTGCCAGGACACCCAGGATTTGGTCGGCCACCTCATCAGAAGGGATAGGGGGGACCTTTAACCCTATCATGTTGACTGATGGGGTGACACTTGTCGCCAGGGCTCGGCGGGGTGGGGACCAGTTCAACACACAGCCTGGCAGCACACTTGGATGAACGAGACAGCCAACCAGCAGTAGAAGGCCAGGTCGCAAAGGGAGAGCACCTCTAGGGTAAGAGCATAGGCCAACGCTTCACCAGTGCTAGCGAGGAGGGTGGAGAAGGCTGAGGTTACTGGTCAGTTCATTATGTCATGGATGCGTCTGATAAGAATTAGACTGGGCTCCCGGTCTGGGTGTGTGAGCACCCAGTGGAGAGCCCAGAATGCCAAAGGCACAGCGGTCCAAGAAACTTGAAGTAGGGGAGATCAATTGGGGACGTGAGGAAAGTAAAGGTTCATTATTGTACTGAAGGCCCCAAGGCAAACCAGATGGTTGCAATGGGGGCAACCATGAGTCTTGCAGGGGCAACCCCAAAGGCGGTAGAGGCGGGGAGGACAACAACTCCTCCAGGGTTCACGGTTGCTGGCCTTCAGCTTTGAACAGGTGAGTTTGCGCGCCAGTGAGGGGTGGCACAGGGGCCGCCACACGAACAGGGGTGCAGTTGGAGAAGGAAATGGACCCGCGGTGAGCGTTAGGGCCAAGCTCCCCTTAGGCAGGGTGCTCCAGGGTCCTCAGGTGGGTGGGGCCAGTGGTGGATGAGCCAGGTATGGGGGCCAAGTTTGCGAGCACTGGGGCAGGGGCACCCTGGTGCTGTTTCAACAGGGGAGCAGCCTTGGAGATCCCAGCAATGGAGCGAATGGATGGATTTGCATTAGATGGATATGCAAAAATGGATTACAAGGTGACTTTGTCGTCAGGGGGTGAGACATTTTATGGTGGATACAATCCATCACTTCGTGGTGGGGTGAGAACTGTATGACCCAGTTGGCAAACATCAGGATGAGTATCTGGATAATGGCATACTTCTTCAGATCGATCAGTGGAATTTTGAAAAAAAGTAAACAGATGGAGGCTGCAGCAAGGTGTCCAGGGTATTTGAGTTTTATTTAGCACAAAGCGCGGGAAGATTAGAGAATGAACTGACAACCGCCCCTTAACAGGGCAGTTGCCTTAAGTATGGGGAGAATTGCATAGTGGAGGTGATAAGGGATTGGTTGATTAGGGATCAGCGATGGGATTTGGTTGGCTGGTGGGGAGGAGGGTGGAGGATGTCAAAAATCTTGGCATAAATCAAAAACATTTGCAGATTTTTCCAAATTTTTGGGGCCAAACCAGGTCGATGGTACCAATCTGGGCCCTGACCATCAGAGTCAGCCTGTTCACATGGTTTAGATTTCCCGTATCTGTCCCAGGGGGCTGTGGCCACTGTGCTGGGTCATTTGCAACCTGGTCCGAACTCTCTATCTGACTATTTGCACAATCTGAACTTCCCAAATCCATCTCGGGGAGTAGGGGCAAATGGTTTGAGTCACTTGCAACCTGGTTCAAAACCCAAAACATTCGCCGATCTGATTACCAGCCCCAGCCAGTCCAGACCAGCTTCTCCAACCCAGAATTTTCATACTGGGCTCCCACATTAGTACTGGCTATTTCCTCAAAATTTTGGCATGATTTTCCTGGTGAGTGAGGGGTCCCAGGGGCATGCCCATGGCCCCTGGTTTGCACAATATCCTGGAAGGTCCCCTCTATTAGGCTTACCATGGTTGAGGAGGGGGAGGGGAGAAACCTGGTTGTCTTTAGAGGGAAGGGCAGTCACCCAGCGCTCATCTACCACATGCGCCAAGTCGCTCAACTGCGACAGGGGGTCCACTTGGGCCTTTGGACCCCTTTTTGTCCAAAAGGGGTGTTGCTCCCTATCCAGTTGCAGAGGCTGGTCTTCAGGACTTACAGTAAAACCTGTGTCCCCAAAAGAGCACAAGAGAGCTAAATAGGCCCAGAGATCAGGTGCCAAGGAAGCAGCTTCAGCAGCATCCATGATCCTGCCTGCCCAGACCCAAGCTAACATTGAGCCATTTGCAGCTGAAGTGGCTTTTGAATTTGCTCACCAATAAGATTTGGCCCACCATACTGTGGACCAGGTGTTCAAGTTAGATCATCTGCACAAAATTACTATGCACTGATCAAAACTGATTCCCTTAACCCAACCCTCCCCAAGTTTTTGTTGACCTCCAATGGTGCACCAAAGGTGCACCTAGATGTTAAAAATCATCCAAAAGCAAAAAATACGAAAACTGAATCAAAACCCATAGTGAAGGTAACCCTTAAGGATGCTTGCATGCCTCCATAATGATGTGCAAAAAACTGCTGCTGAGAAAGCTGAAAAAGAAGCGCAGGAAGGGCAAGGGGGCATCTTCCCTCCCACCTAAGGTGTGATGGGGTCTCCTTCATGATAGGTATGTTAAATATCTTTGGACTCAAGGCCTCACCATCACAGGATAGGAAAATAAGTTTTTTACAAAATAATTTACCTGTGGGCATCCTGGGCATTCAGGAATCCCTCTGTCCATATGGTGCTGAGGACACATGGGCAATCACTTTCACTCTCCTTTTTTTGGTCGCCACACTGTGGGGTGCTTATACATGGGACCCACAGCTTTAAATTTATATCAAAAATTTTGTATCTTTATGGTCATGTGCTGGTCATGTCCTTTTTATGGGACGATGAAAATACATGCTATTGTTAATATTTACACCCCAACTTGTGCATGGGTGCACCAAAATCCTCTCCGCCATAACTTCCCTCCCACTTCCACCTAATCTCTTTGTGGTGGGTGACATGAACTGCTGGGCCAACCCAGCCACTGACCACTGGCCTTCAACACCTACCCCCCGCAGGGGCATAGCAAACTACACATTCTAAAAGCCACCTTGGGGCTTTTTGATACCCTCCCCAAGCATGCACCGTTGCTACCCAACACGTCCCATCCCCATGTGCACAACGGTCAGCTGAGGTCTATGTCCCACATTGACCTTATTCTTCCCCGTTGAACATTTACTTCCAGATTGCACATTTTACAACGCAAAATTTGATTTCTCCAACCACAGGATGGTGTCAATTTCCTTCACTTTATCACGACCAGTGGCACAGATGTTGAAGTGGTGCAAACTTTGTCCAGCAAAATTACATCGCCAAGGTTTTCCTCATGAGTGGACACAGAGACCTCGGATCTGTAGTTTACTAAACTGTTATGTGCTGACCCACTATCTACCTGGTCAGCCTTCAAAACAAAATCATCCTTCAGTCACACCACATCTCATTGCGTCGCTCTCAGGATGCCTTGGTGGTCATTTAGCATGCTACAGAAGTGTACAACCTAGAATCTAATGTCCCTGCTTCAGGGTACAGCCTGGCAAGGGGTCATAAGTGGGAAGAAGTGTCTGACCGTCTCAAAAAAATGATAAGACAACACAAACTTTGGGTTTGTGTTCAGTTCAAGACAAAAAACATAAAGGTAGGTGACATGTGCTCCGCCAACATTTTCAAAGATTCTTTGCACTGCAACAGAGCTTGTCCTGCACACAGGTGAGGCAGCTGGACAACTCCGTCACAGACACTCCGGCCAATGTGGCAGTCAAAGTTTAAAACTTTAAACTGAGTTGTTTAAGTCCAAATCTACCAAACCTGCCAAATCAGATGAATTTCTCGATGGTGCACATATACACATCATATCCCAATACCTGGAGTTTTAAGTTTTTATGCTAGTGACAAACTCTGGTATGCTGTTCATGGTGCACCGCACAGGAAGTGCCCAGGTCCAGATGGATTCCTATGAGTTCTAAAGATATTTTACTTATTTCTCCTCATTAATGCTTGCATCAATGAACCAAAATCTTTTAGAAATGCGCCTTCTTCCTGGTGCCAGGAGGCCTACATGATAACGCTGTATAAAAAGGGGATAATATATGTAACAGGCGGGTTTGGATCAATATGCAACAAACAAATTGGGCAGTAAGAGCCATGTTACTGACCATACTAGGTACAGGCCTGCAGAGGCCCATTACTGAACCTGACTGCCATGTCTCATCATTGCCGCGTATTCTCAAACCACTGTTCACAAAACGCTGCACATTAACAGCATAGTCTGGGACCAGGAAAGGGCTCAGAACGATGCCAATGCCACACTGAGCTCACTGATTGAGCTCAAAACTTAAATCCAATCCACTAATTTTACTAAATAAGTTTTATATTATCCAATCCAGCAATTAATCTTTATTTTGAATTCTGTTTTCCTAATAGAAGATGCAACAGCCCTTCAGGGCTGCCACGTCTTCCCCTAAATAGTGCACTGCGAATATATAATAAGCTTTCTTTTTTGATTAGAATTTTCTGAGTCCCAACCACCACATCATTAGCAAAGATTTGCCATCCCACTGGATCACCATCCAAGCCTCACGTAAGCCCTATGTCATTTTGTGGATGTGATTTTTGTTTGGGATGGCGATTTCACCCAGTTCCAAACTTACCAAGTTAAATGTCCATTGAACCAGGGCCACATTTGGATAAAACTCCACCCAATCCAAGACAATGTATGGATCAGGTGCCTCCTGATCCATTACATCACCCACCGTGAAGAACAGATCTCCCAGACCTTCTCTGGGCATCACGCACAGTCCTCCATTGTTTGCCACATTGCCTCCTCCATCGTGTATCCCTTCCACTTCACCAGCAGTTGCTGCCAGCCTCTCACCCACTTGAAATTCAGTATCTGTTCCACCTCGTATTCTGGCATCTCCCACTCTCTAGGATTCAGTAGACTGGGCCACTATGGCCCCTCACCCCTGAAAGCCTGTAGCTGGGAAGCATGGATCACCAGAGGGACTCTGAAACCTACTGGCAAACTCAACTCAAAGTCAACCCAATTGATGGCTCAGATGATCTGGTATGGGCCCAAAAACATAGGACCCAGCTTATGACTCTTGACTGGGATGGCATAGTTCTTGGCCGCCACCAATACCCAGTCCCCAGGCAGAAACTCCGGATATGGCACCCTTTGACGATCTGCTTGTCACTTCTGCTGAGATATCGCTTGTTCCAAGTTCCCCTGTAGCTTCTTTTGGACATCTGACATGGTATGTAACATCTCATCTGCTCCCTGACATACGGCGCCCACAGATCCCCCATTCGATCTAGGGTTGAGCCCATGATTTGCGAAAAATGGCGACATTCCTGTTAAAGATTGAGAGTGGTTGTTGTAAGAAAACTGGGCCATCTGGACCCACGAAACCCAGTATTCCTGATAATCAGACACATAACGCCAAAGATACTATTTGAGTATCTGGTTCACCCTCTCCATTTGTCCATCAGATTGAGGATGGTACGCTGAGGACTGACCTGGCCTGATCTCCAGGCTTCCTAGTAGACTTGACCAAAATTTCGAAATGAATTGTGGGCCCCAGTCAAAATGATCTCCTCAGGTAATCCATGTCATAAGAACACCTCATTGCTGAAAACCCTTGCCGCATCCTTTGCAGAATAACTCCCAGTACATGGGATGAACTCAGCGTATTTGGTAAGTCTATCTATGACCACCATAACAGCGTCCTTCCCCTGCACCTTTGGAAGTCCCACTATGAAATTGACACTGATTGAACTCCAAGGGACTTGCGGTATCAGCACCGGATTCAACTTACCCAATGGTGGTTTTTTTGATGGCTTTGACTTCACACATACCAAACACTCCCGCATGTACTTCTGGACATCCTTATGAAGGCCCAGCCATGAATACTCCCACTGTGCCAATTCCATCATCTTCCCTACTCCCAGGTTACCTACCAGCGGATGGTCATGAGAAGCCCAGATTACCTCCCATCATAATGATGGGTTAGATACCCATACACATGACTTGTGGTATAACACCTCAACCCTCTTCATGAAATCCACATGGTACCAGTGTGGCTGACCCTCTGTCATCTCGTATTTCAGCCATCATGCGAATTCCACACTCCTCTGCTTACGGTGCACTTACTCCCCCAACACACTCCCCCTATCTTCAATCATCATGAATTGGTCTGGATGGAATATTATCACAGTGTTGAATTCCTCCAATTCCACCTTTTCATACGCGAAAGCCCCATCTCAACTCAACCAATCTGCCAGGACATTCGAAGCCCCAGGCCTGTACTCCACCCAGAAATTATAGTGGACCAGCTCCACGTGCCATCTGGCCTGTCGCTGGTTCATCTTTCTAGGTTCACAATAGTACTCTAAAGCTTTGTGATCTGTCCAGATAACAAAAGGGTGCCATGCGTAGAGCAGGTGATGTTGCCATTCACGCAAGGCCACCATCACCACCAACAACTCCTTAGTATATATCAGATAGTCTGTTTCTTCAAGGAGCAACTTATGGATGAAATAACATATGGGATGCTTCAACCCGTCTTCCCCTTCCTGAAGCAATACTGCTCCCACAGCATAATTAAAAGCATCTGTTGTCAAAGCTACAGTTCTTTAGACTGGTGCCAGGGTTCGCGGTGGCTCAAAGCTGGAAAATTCAGAAAGAGTGCTGAGGAGGAAATGGGAAAATGGGTTAGAATACCAAATAGTTTATTAAACTAAAAGGCTTTGATATTTATAGGATGTGTTGGGACTTGGTGCCTTCAGGATTGTCAGGGCCTCATTTGTTCAGGAGCTTTACTGATTTTCCAGAATGGCCTCCTCATGGGCGTCCTTAATGGGTAGCATTGCTCACCTTACTGAATGGGTGGAAACGCCTCCCCACGTGACTCAGGAATAGGGGAGGAGGATCCTGAAATAGATTTAGCTTGGGTAGGTTTGACGGCCAATTCAGTATGGCCTGATTTGGAAGAAGGGAATATAATTTGATTTTTATCTCGAATTCTGACAGTGCCCCCCTCAAGATCCGTTGGAGGGGGATATATGGCCGTAGGAACTGACCATGCACCCGATTTACTACAGTCCCTTGATTGATGTTGGCAATGGAGTACTCAGACTTCGCCTTATGTATGACTTTGTAGGGTCCAGACCAAAGTATGTCGAGCTTATTCTGTCAGCCTCCAGGTTGATGATGATAAAAGAGAATGAGGTCACCTAATTGAAAATCTGGTAAGGAGGTTCATACAAGGTTATATTGGGATGTCTCTCTTCCAGTGGTGGTGATAATGCCTTGTGTGGCTTGAGCTTGAAGCCAGACAATTTCATTGGCTAGAGCCCTCTTAGTTACTTTGGAGTTCTCAGGGGTGGGGGCTTCAATCAGGGGCTGGACGCTATTAGTAGCTGAGGTGCCCACCCATATAGGGCTTCAGATGGGGACATCTTGATGACACGGTGATAGCTTACCCTGTAGGCAATCAAGGCGCTGGGTAGATAATGATTACAACGGGCAGGATCTGATGCAGCCAACTTCTGTAGGATGGAAACAAGGGTTCCGTTAGCACGTTCTACCGCCCTATTAGTAGATGGGTGGTAGGGGGCAGCGAAGCTCTGAGTGGTGCTGAATAACGAAGTTAGTTCTTGTACTACCTGGGAGGTGAAGTTCAACCCATTGTCCAAAAGTAAGGTCTGGGGGCACCTGTGCTGGGTGAAAATGGAGCGAACAAGAAAAAGAGTGGTAGCCTTAGCGGTGGCCACAGGGACTGAGATCGCCTCAACCCACTTAGTTAAGTGGTCTATAGCTAAGATAATATACTTTTGACCATGAAATCCTGTGGGAAGGGGACCAACAACGTCGATACTAACAACATTGAAAGGTTTGGTTGGGGCAACAACTGAGTGCTGATATTGAGGTTTGGCCCAGTCTTGGGATTGGCAGGTCATACAAGCTTCCAAAACCTCTTGGATGGTTTCTACCATTCAGTCCCAGTAGCATCGTGACTTCAGCTATTCATGAGTCTTCTTGGCCGCCCCGTATCCCACAGTAGAATGGCCTTCCAGGATGACATTAGTTCAAGAGAAGGGTTGAATATAGGGAAGCCACTTCTTGTTGACTTTCTTGTAGAGTAGCCCATACTTGATTTGAGTGTCTTGATTCATTCAGCGGAGTTTGGCCTGAACCTAGAGAGTTCTAGTTCCCATTGTTCAGGCTGTCCTATCAGGTCATAGAGCCAATCTTCCTCAGGGGCCAAAACTGCTAATACCAGCATCCTGGAGAGTTCGTCAGCATTCTGGTGTATTGTGCGTGCGCGGTGGATGATGGTGAATTTGTAGCTTTACAGTCATAGGGCCCACCTGGCTAGCCGTCCATTGGGGTCTTTCATTTGTTTAAGCCATTGGAGTGAAGAGTGGTCTGTAATAATAGTAAAATGACACCGAAGAGGTAAGGCCGGAAATGTTTGATGGCTAAAAGGACAGCTAGACATTCCCTCTAGGTGATGATGTAGTTTCGCTCAGCCTTACTTAGCATCTTACTATAATAAGCCACGGGGTTATCGACCTGGTTCTCATCATGTTGGGCCAGGATATCCCCAACGGCAACGTCGCTCATGTCTTTGAACAACAAGAAAGGTTGGTCAAAGTGAGGATGAATAGAACAAGTTTAGTACATAAGACCATACGTAAAGCGTTAAAAGCCTGTTCTTGCTCAGGCCACCACTCAAATGGTACATTCTTTTACAGGAGATAGAACAGCGGCTCGGCTAGGTTGGCAAACCATGGGATGAACTGACAGTAATAGCCCACCATGCCAAGAAAGCCTTGAATATCTCGTAAGCTTTGGAGGCGTGACATCTTTTCTATGGCGTCAACTTTGTTGGGTATAAGTTGGATGCCACGCTTAGAGACCTTGTGTCCTAGATATTCTAGCTCAGGCTGGAAGAAGGAGCACTTTGTGAGCTTGAGCTTGTGGAGGCCTTCCTGAGACGTTCAAATACTTCCTTGAGATGCTCTACTTGTCCATTAAAAGTTTGCAAAAAAAGGTAACGTCATCCAGGTAGATGAGGACACATGAGAGCTTCAAGTCCCAAAGGATCCCATCCAGGGCACGCTAGAATGTGGCTGGGGCGTTACAGAGGCCTTGGGCATCTGGGCGGGCTCAAATAGCCCCTCTTTGGTGATTAGAGCGCACTTGGCTCAGTCTTCAGGGGTGAGCTCGACCTGACAATGCCTGCTGGCGAGGTCCATGGACGAGAAGTACTGGGAACCAGCAAGCAGATGGAGAGAATCGTCAATCCAGGGCAGGGGATAACTGTCCTTCTTGGTGATGGAGTTGCGTCATCAATATTCCATCACCACCTGGTGCTTGCCATCCTTCTTTTGACCAGCAGAGGAGGGGAGGCCCAAGGACTACATGATGGGACCAAGATCCCAGCGTCGAGCAGCTGTTTAAGTTCCACCATAACCTGGGCCTCTTCAACCTTTCTCTTTTGGTAAGGCTGGGACCAAAAAGGGGAGCGTCCCTGGTTTCTACATGGTGGAGGACTCCGTTCATTCTTCCAAAATCATTGGTTGAAGTTGAGAATAGGTCCAAGTATCAGAGCAATCTTGACTCATCTCATCAACTTGGAAGAGATGACGTTCACGGGGAGCCACTATTAACTATGGCAAAAACTGGAACCCTGTGGACCCGGACGGCGACTTGGGTAACCAAACTTCCAAATTTGGGGCAGTAATGTGAGGAACATGGGAGAATCATCAGAAGAAGAGTAAGCAGTATCAACGTCTTTATTGTCATCAGATACTACAACTACTTCCTCCGGTATGACGGCTTCTGGTTCATGCACAGGGGATAATTGAGGCTGGGTAGGGATGTCAGCATAAAGCGCCTCATCTTTCATGCTGACGGCCTTTTTCCCGCCTTCTCAGCAAGACGTTTCCAGAAAGTCTTGGCGCTGTGTCTAAAGCCATTACAGTAGGTGCATTGAGGATGTGGATTCTTCTGGGTTTTAACTACATGGATCCTAGGGCGGTTAGAGGGGCCAGTAGACGTATCCTTAAAGTGTAAGGTCGAGGTGGGGGATCTCGTTGGGGCCTCCTTGATCTCCCAAATACACGTGAACCCAATCTTATGCCCGATCATATGCATTTGGACCTCAGGATAGGACCCCAAGGCGTATAATAGCGGTGATAGCGTCCTCCAGGGTTATACAATTAGTCATGACCAAATGGTGTGCCTGGGCGTAGAACCAGTTGGCAAACTCCATAGGGTTTTCTCCTTTGTTCAGTCAAATGCCCATGAACGCTTGCTTTTGGTTGGCCAGAGTTTGGTTGCTGCAAACTCTTGGATTAAGGTGGTACAGACCTCTTCCCAGGTGTTACACTCCTTCAAATGGGGGGTCAAGATCTCCCTGGCGGTGCTATCTAGACAGGAGTGGATATGTTTCACCTTCTGTCAATCGGTGGCCTCCTCCATGGAACTCTCATAGATGTATAGAAAGGAGGTGATACTTTCTCATCTGGGAGTGAACCTTTCCTTAAAACTAGATTTAAAGTTAGATAAACTGGGAGTGGAAAGGATGTTAATGCCTGGGATGGGTACTGGCTCTGAGATCTCCGTTTCCACATAATCCTGAGGAGCCTGCTGATCCAACTGCCTCCTGCAAGCCTTCTAAGTCCTCTTGGATGTAGTCCCAATTCTTGCTGAGGGTGGAAGCAGAAGCCTTATTGGCAACCTGCTCCTTTAGGGATTTAAAATCAGTGTTCTGTAGATGGAGCTGGTTTTGAGGGTGGCCAACTGGGTTTTGAACCCTTGACAAGTTTGTTTAAGCTGGGAGATACCAGTGTTGGTAAGCTTAGTGAAGGCACTGAGGCTATCCATCTCATCTGAAAATGCCTCGATAGAGACCCTGGGGTCGAGGGGGACACCATCCAATTGGAGCTTGCATCCCAGTGCCACCTTTTGGATTTGATCCCATAAGGCAGCCAGGGCTGTCATTATATCCCTTCGCCAGGGGTCTTCAGGTTTGGCTGAGGTTAAGGGGCCCAGTACTCATGGGGGGTAGTCATGAGAGGCCAGCTCTCAGCAGTGCTGTTGCAGGGATTGTATCAGTTCTTCAACTTGAAGGAGACTCTGGAACCATGTCGCTTCAAATAGCTGAGCGTTTTGACAAAATTGCTCCTTGAGGTAGCTGGAGATTCCACTATCCGATACTACTATCTGATTGTGGATCTCATTGATTAATCATCGGTTATCAATAATAGCTTTGTGATTGTCATGCACAAAGGAAGAGGCGGCGTCATAGAAGTAAATGATTTAGGAATGTAAATTCTGGGTGATCCCTAGTTGCTGGGAGACCTCCTGATGGTGTAATCCAACTAGCTGGAGGAGGTGATGGATAGCGGGGTGGACAAAGTTATGAAGGTAGCGTTCAGGCCCCAGGGTAAGTTCCCCAGCTGGCAATACAGCTGAGGCATAGAGGTCCCACATTGTGGAAGGTACAGAGGAGGCATGGGAGCAGCTGGATTGGGCGCCCATGGAGTAGATGCCATTTATTAGTTGTTGAATGACATCATTGAGGTTCTCATATTGGAGTTGGTATTGGCTCCCATCTAGGGAGGGCAGCGAGAGTTGAAAGGCAGCCCAAAATTCTAGCTTCTCTGGCTTCAAGGGTGGCGTTGCATATCATGAGGTACTAACTCATCGAGTAACGCTTCTTGACTGACCAGTCGTTTGGTCATCAGGGCTGCTATTGTTTTCCATTTTTTGTGATAGAAGTTTTCACTTAGGACAGCTTAGAGCCCCCTGTAGTGAGCACCACTTCTGTCAGAGCTAAAATTCTTTGGACTGGCTCCAGGGTTCGCGGTGGCTCAAAGCTGGAAAATTTGGAAAGAGCGCCTAGGAGGAAACAGGAAAATGGGTTAGAATACCAAATATTTTATTAAATTAAAAGGCTTCGATATTTATAGGGTGCATTGGGACTCAGTGCCTTTGGGATCATTGGGGCCTCATCCATTCAGGATCTTTACTGATCTTCTGGAATGGCCTCCTCATGGGCGTCCTTAATGGGTAGCATTGCTAACCTGACTGAATGGGTGGAAACGCCGCCCCACATGACTCAGGAATAGGGGAGGAGGATCCTGAAATAGATTTAGCTCAGGTAGGTTTGATGACTGATTCATCATGGCCTGATTTGGAAGAGGGAATTTGATTCTATTTTTATCTTGAATTTTGACATCCGTCTCAACCATGAAAGGTTTCCCAGGATCCAGATGGGCCAGAACAGGTGCGGTAAAAACTTACCCTTCAGTAATTCAAAGGCCCATGCCTCTTCCTTTCCCCATACAAACAGAATGTCTTGGGTCAAGCATGTGAGCGGTAAGGCCATCTGGGAAAGATTTTCACAAACTGACAAAGGAAGTTCAATGTCCTTAAAAAGCTTCGCACCCCTGTCTGATCCATTGGGGCTTCCCATGCCCACACCACCTGGAGCTTATCCGGACACCCCCAATCCATTCAGAACACCACGTTGCCAAGGAACGTTACTGAGCTTTGGTTGAACTTGCACTTGGAAGGCTTTAACCTTAAAACTACACAGCCGATCACCCCCAAAACTCCTGGACATCTCATACATGCTTGGACTGCAAGAATACTATAATATTGTCCATATAAGTGGCACAGCATCAACCGATCATCCCTCCAAGGACATGGTCAATCATCTGCTGGAACACCACTGGGGCATTCCTCAGTCCGAATGGCATTACACGATATTGGAACACCCCTAGGTGGCACTTGAATGCCATGTAATGCTGGTGCTCTTATTGCAATGGTATCTGATTAAAAGCATCCGCAAGGTCAAGCTTTGTAAACATTGTACATCCAGTGACCATCGGAAGAATGTCCTCTGACAGGGGCATTGGATATGGATCTGGCTCTGTGAATGTGTTTAAACGCCAGAAATCCACACATGGGCGTAAATCGCCACTTGCCTTTGGTACCAACAATACAGGAGACACCACAGGTGACATGGAAGGCTCAATAAACCCTTTGTTCAACATTGACTCCACATGGTTCTCCAATGCTTCTCTGGCCTGTTCATTGAGAGCATAGACCGGGCATTCCCTGGGAAGCTCTGACCCTTCCTTGAACCAAAATGAAACGCAAAAGATTCTGTAGGGAAAAAAGGCGAACTATCAATGGGACTGAATACTTCAACAAATTTGCTGTATTTGGGTGGTAGCTCTACCTCCTTCATCCCCCCTAAGCTCCTGCAATCACTTAGAACGTCGTCCCCACCTCCATTTTCCACGTCATCTGAGGTCCAATCTGCAGTGACAAGGTAATCATCTTATGTCATAAATCAATCTGCGGCTGGGAGCAATGCCACCATCGCATCCCCAGCACCATGGGGTTGGCTAGATTCCAGATCGCACAGAAACCTTCCTTTAACCAAAAGGGGTTCTGCCAAAATGACAATCAAGGACTTAAGAACCCATGACGGGGCTCTTCTCAACACATTGGCAAATACCACCTCAGGACCCCTTCTCATCTCCAACTTCAACCGTTCCACCAAGGTAAACTCCACATAATTTTCCTCAGCCCCTGTATCCACCAGGGCCAGAACCTTCTCTGTCCGACCATGCAAGTATAACTCCATGGGAATAAATAACCTAGGGTAAAGTAAAGAAGAAGGTTTAGTGTTAGAAGCATTCTTGGATTGTAAATATGCAGGTAAGGTAGGTCAGGGACTATGGCTTTTCCCAGGTCCCTGACCTGTTCTCCCTGACTCCTCACCACTCCCCTGGCAGGCTCCCCCATGGATATTCCTGAAGTTCTGAGGAGAACCCCACCAGCCTCCTCATCCTCTATTGGCTACAACGGGTGACTGGACCCTTCCTGGGGACATTGAATCCTCCCTTTGGTTACACGCCAACGCCAATTGTTTCTCCACTTGCACCTACAATGCAATTTCCTCCACCGAAGAACCTTGCGCTTTAGCAGCTGCCATAGTGGCCAACATATCTGCTCGCAGCCCTTGTCTGGACATTCGCGATGATTGCAAATATGAGACTCTCGCAGCCTTCTCCAATGGGCAGAAGTCTGCACATAAGCTTCCACTGATCCTCGGCCTTGAATATACCATTAACAAAGCCAACCACACCTCATCCTGCACCTCATCTGGACAAGCCGCCCGGTCAATCCAGTCTACATAATCATCCATAGATCTGGGGAGACGACCTTGCCCTTCAACCAACTCTTGCACTCATCCAGAAAGTTCTGGGAGTAGTACCTCCACAATTTGCGCGATCTGCAATGAGTAAGGGGTCTCCTCACCCATTGCTTGAGCCAACCACGCCTGAAAATGAATCCGCGACATTACCTGGTGGATTCTCTCCAAAGCTTCCATGGGCAAAGCAGCCCAACCTTTTGGGGATTTTGGTCCTCCATGGCATTCCTCCATCCTAATGGGTCGCAATCCACACACGTGAGTCACTTCTCTTATTACAAACGTGAGCGAGAAGCTCACCATCACCACCATTAACACATGACGGTACCATTCCTCCCCTCCTGGTCCACCACCTCTTTTGGGGGCCCCACAAAACTGACAAGAAAGTATTTGAGTTGCATCTAATGTAATGGACGGGTTTGTACCAATACGCAACAAACAAATTGGTCAGTAAGAGCCATGTTACTGACCATACTAGGTACAGGCCAGTAGAGGCCAATCTTCAAACCTGACTGCCATGTCTCATCATTGCCACATACTTTTGTACCACTGTTCCCACGATGCTGCACATCAACATCAGAGTCTGGGACCAGGAAAGGGCTGAGAATGATGCCAAAGCCACACTAGGCTCACTGGTTGAGCTCATAATTTTTATCCAATCTGCTAATTTTACTAAATAAAATTAATATTATCCAAGCCAGCAAGTATTTTTTATTTCGAATTCCATTTTCCTTGTAGAAGACGCAACTGCCCTTCAGGGCTGCCACGTCTTCCCCTAAATAGTGCACTGCGAATATGAAATAAGCTTTCTTTTTCAAGTAGACCTTTCTGAGTCCTAACCACCACATCGTTAGCAAAGATTTTCCATCCCACTGGATCACCATCCAGGCCTCACGTAAGCCCATCATCATTTTGCAGATGTGATCAGGTTCAGGATAGTGATTTCACTCAGTTCCAAACTTACCAAGTTCGATGGCCGTTGAATCAGGGCCACATTTGGATCAAACTCCACCCAATCCAAGCCAATGTACAGATCAGGTTTCTGATCAGTTACAATATGGACTTAGCGAACTGGCACCCCATATCGCTTACTAATACAGATACTAAGTTATTCACCAAAATTTTGGCCAACACTTAGGAGAAGCTCAACAGAATTAATCTCCTCTGAGCAATTTGGTTACACCTAAGTGGTCAATATGGGACAACATTCACACCATAGCCAATGTTTTTCAATCCACAAAGCTTGTGTTCTTAGACTAACATAAAGCTTACGATAGGTTCAACTGATATTACCTCAAATCTTGCCTCCACAAATTCTACCTGCCCCACGGGCTCATAAATTGGTTGATGCTGATCATGGAGTCTGCCATATTGGCTGCGCATGCCCTGGTTTTTCTCACTGAAGTGGTTCACCCTAAAAGGGGTCTCCGCCAAGGGAACCCTATAATCCCACTCTTATACAACTCCAGTCTTGACCCACTGTTTTGCAATGTGATTTCCAGCCTTGCTGGTGTCCATGTGCAAGGCCAAGCATCTGTTAGGATGCTGGCATTCGCTGATGACTGCATGGTTGTGGTGTCTGACAACAATGATGCACAATCGCTAAGAAAACTATCCAGAATTACTCCAGGGTCATTAAAGCCGCCCTTAATGCATCCAAACATTTATCATTCTCCTCGTCAGGTGTCAAGTTCGCTGGTCACCAGCGCCCCATAGTCGGCCTGTTCTGGCAGCCAGCTCTCTGGTTAGCTTGCCCTGGCCATCTCATACCACCCTGCTTGTGCTTCCTTTTGTGCCAAGTCCCATTGCTGGTCCAGTGCACCATTTGGGTGTCTTGATGGAGGTGAGAGGGTTTGTCTCGTTTAAAATGGAGCAATACATCCTAGACAATGTCACAAAGCGCATTGCTTCCCTAAGAGCCCACCACACTACCCTCCCAGGCCAGGTTGTGCTTGCCAACTCTATGCTCTTATCCAAATTCTGGTTTGTGGCCCACGCCATCGCCTTTCCCCCCTTTCTTCAACTCTTTATACGCCCTCCTACAAGGATGGCTTTGGTAAGGCCGCTATCCCCCTGTGCACCTGGATATCATGTTTGGCCCTCACCATAGTGGTGGTATGGGCCTGCTCAACTTTGAGGTCCACGTCGCCAAAATACTTGACACCCAGATCTCTACAGCCACCAACCCCACACTACCAGCCCAACACTGGTCATGTGCAGCCTACTCCAATTTTTCCTGCACTCTTGGACTCCATAATACCACCCACCCCCAGTCTCCTTCTTAACTATCTAGACACTCATCCCTCTGCTGCAGGCCCTCATGGGACGCCACCCCACTTCAAACGTATTCTCTTCCCCACATGTAGCGCTGATTGGAGAATCAGCATCAGTGGGTTACACCGCCCAGAGGGGTCTCCCTACCCCTGTTTAAAACATGAATTCTGAGGGCAAGCCATTTTGAACAACATGGTACCCCAATCTCCTTCCCAAATTTCCCGTGTACTACCTTGACAGGCTAGACATCCTGTACTCTCTGGAGATCCATAAGGACATTTGGTGGTAAACACATCATCCTCTGTTATAACCCCAGATTTGCGCCCATTTGTAAGGATGTCTGAGAAGGTGTACCAGACTTCTGAGAGGACCAATGCCTCTCAATCTTATGAATTGTGTGCAGTCGATATGGGTCATTAGTCCATCACTTGGAGGTCTACCCGCCATCACAGGCGATCTGGTGAGATGTTATGTGCCTTTTTTCCAGGAGCATAAACAGACTTTCAGTCTGTATAAGAACATCTGTACCTTTTTCATGACATCCCCTATCCACCCTTCACTCTACTCCTTAATTGTTGCAATAGAGCTATGGATGATTCATACAATTGTTCTTGATGCACTTTCTGGCACTGCCCCTAGCCTCAATGAAGCTGTGCGTCGCTTCCACTACCACCTCATGGATCACTTTCAAGCTTGTTTTTTGGCCACCTGCCATCCCGCCAATGCCAGTTAGTGTTATCCTGGTTTCCCATCTGGTTCCTCTCATTGGACCCTTTCCTTCATTTGTGTTCTGTTTTGGCCCAGGCCTCCCCTTTCACTCCCCCTCTTCCTTCCGCTGGCAGTACTGCTGGCAACAAGAGGTAGCTTTGGCTCCTCTGGGGTGCCTCTAGTTTTCTTGGTGTTTTGTAGTTTGTGTTTATCAGAAGTGTCCATCCCCTGAGCAACCTTCCCTAAATAAGATTTTTAAAAAAATTAAGAAAACATTAGAGATTAAGGCATTGGTGTAGTTACATTTGTATGGCATTATTTGATTTGATGTAGTATATATAAATTGAAATATGATAGAAAATATGTATCCTGATTCAATTTGCTTTCATATGTAGAAATTATAAGAGCAGATATATGTAACTTTTCTATCCTTGTACAAAACCATTAATGGCAGATGTATAAAGAAGTATTATTACAAGATGCGTTATATTAGATGATTCATATGACTATACACTAATTATGACAATATCCTTTGGAAATTTTAATTAAAATTAAGGCAACCCAGTATGTATCATAAACATATCAATGGTAATTAATTATATTAAGAAGTCTTAAGACTCAAAGAAATAATAGAGCATATATGAATATAATTAATAGAAAGTTGATAGAATATAAAAATGAAAAATGGTTTATAAAATTTTACCAGATTCATACCCAGAAGTGATAGTTTAAGTACAAAATCAAAGTTTATAAGGTGGTACCTTTAAAAAACACAAATGAGCACTATAGTTATTATGATGTAAATAAATTTTAGCATAGTCAAACTAAGCATTACATTTTGCCATTTTGCTGTCTGTTTCTAATTCCTTTTGTTTAAAAATGATATAAGAGGTATAAAAGCATTGATATAAGTTTAATTATAGGTTTTCTTTAGTTTTATCCAATTTTTGGCACACATCGTCCATAACCTAATATTTTAAAAGACTGAAAGTTCATCAGTAGAAACCTTTTTGGGACTATCTAACATTTAGTCATGCTGTTTATCTAACTTACAATAAGTTCTTAAGTATAGCTCTATTTGAGTGATCTTTAATTTGTTTGAGTGTTCTTACCCATAAAATGATAAATAAATAGTTTTTTATAAGCACAATATAATTTAAGAAAACATTATATGAAATAAATGTAAGTTAAATTTTTTGGAGCTTTATAGTTTGGATAATAAATTTATAGTATTAGATTTATAGTATTACTTTCCAGGGTTAGTTTTAAAATTAATTGGCAAATAATCAACCATGTGCAGATGTTAAGCTCTTATAATTTAAAGGGAAATAAAAGACGTTCAATAGTCCATCTTCATAATTTGTAATTATAGCTATATTTCAGTGATCATATAGATAGTCTATTTGGTTATATTTTTACATTTTTTAACTATAAGAAATATTTTAATCAAAAACTATGTCATCCTTAGTTAGCTGAGTTCTATAATTAGAGCTTGTTTGTAAACATAAGATATACTTTTTTCATTTTAAATTTTATTTGGGGAAGGCTGACCAGGGGACAGACACTTCTAATAAGATTCTAAACAACTAAATGAACTTCAGAGATAGGAGGGCACCCCAGAGAAGCAGACGCTATCTCCTGTTGCCAGTAGGAATGCCAAGAGAAGGAAGGGGGATTACGTGTGCAGGGTCTTGCGCCACTATTGAGCACGTATGTAGGAAGGGGTCTGAAAAGATGAACTAAACTGGGAACCAGGATGAGACCAACTGTCGGTGATGGGGTGGGAGGTACCCAAACATCCACGCTTGAAAGTGGTCCACAAGGTTTGTCTGGAACCAGCGTATAACTTCCTGAAGGTGGGAGTGGAGCCTATGATAGCATCTAGGACAATTGTGTGGATAGTCCACATAGCGATTGTGACTACCAAGACATGGAGAGAGGGTGGAAGAGGAGAAGCCATGGATAAAGCAAACAATCCTTAGAAAGGCTGAAGGTTTGTGCCTGATCCTGGCGAAACAGACGTTGTACCTCATGTCATATCGCTTTTGATGGAGGGCACTCTTCCAGGCGGTGAACCAGCGTTCCATACTGCCCACACATGATGAAAGATGTGTGAAAAGCATTAGAGAATTTGGCAGTATGATATACCCATCTCAAGAAGCACCACACATGGGAACAAATATGCAGCTGTAGAAGAGGGTGGTGAGCGTACTTCTTAAATGGCTTTCTGGGTATCTAGGGGGTAGGGGATGTCCACCATGTCCAGGTAGTCAACCCTGACCATGGTAGGGGGTCTCATGGGTGTTACTCCATTCAGAATGTGTAGTCCTTGTAAATCCTGGGTGAACCAAGGAGAGGGACGCCCCCTCTGGGCGGTGTGCCCACAGATGCAAATTCTCCACTCAGCGCTCTGCATGTAGAGGAGGATCCTTTTGAAGTGTGGCGACGTCCCATGTGGGCCCGCAGTAGAAGGATGTGAGGCAAGGTACTTTAACAGAGAGTGGGGGTGGGTAGGATTGCTGAGGCTCAGGGCACGGGAGAAATTGGAGCAGGCCGCATGGGACCAGTGCTGGCTGAGATTGTAGGGTTAGTGACGGCAGTGATCCAGATGCCAAGGATTTTGGCAGCATGGGACTCAAGTTGAGCAGGCCCATACCACCACTATGGCGAGGGCCAAACATGACATCCATGTGCACCGGCGGTGGGTGGCCTAACCATAGCCACCCTTGTAGAAGGACGTATAATGACTTGAAGAATCAAGGGAAAAAGCGATGGCATGGGCCCCAAACCAAACTTTAGAGAGGAGCATAGAGTTGGATAGCACTACCCTGCCTATAAGGGAGGTGTGATGGGATTTGAGGGAAGCTATGCGTTTTGTAACGTTGTCCAGGATATGGTTTTCCATCACCATTGAGGCGTACCCTCCTGCCTCCAGCCACACCCCCAAATGGCGGACAGGGCCAACGGTGAGGAGTGGCACAAAGGGGAGTACAAGTGGGGTGGAGTGGGGTGTGCAGGGCAAGAGATCCCGTGCGCTATTTAGTGAGGCAGGTAGTAAATGGGGCGCTGGGGTCCAGCGGGCTTGATATTGACCAAGGAGAACAATTTTGGTTTTGGAGGAATTAAGTGCAGCATTACTTACCCTGGAGTAAACCTGAAGTACCTTCAAGCGCTCGTGCATCATGATTGTTAGACACCACAACCACACAATCATCAGCAAACGCCAACATCTTGACAGGGGCTTAGCCTTACACATAGACCCCAGTAAGGCAGGCATTCACATTTCGAAGAATTGGGTCAAGGCTGAAGTTATACAATAGTGGGCTAAGAGGGTTCCCTTGGAGTAGTCCCCTTTTAGGGAGGACTACATCCATGAGGAAGCCAGGGCCACGCACAGCCATTGTGGCAGATTCCGTTAGCAACATCACCCAATGAATGAAGTGAAGGGGTAGGCAGAGCTTGTGGAGTCAGGCCCTGAGATATTCCCAGTTGA
>JAKSZP010003483.1:0-25928 GCA_022478985.1 Massospora cicadina | reverse complement strand
AATTTTATATTCTCTGGGTATAGCTTCCTCCAGTACGACATCCACATGTGAGTTTGGGTTGGCATGAGCTGCACTGATATGAGTTGGTGGTCAGAGAAATTGATCTTTTTTGTTGCAAAGTTACAAATGGATTCTTGGCGGGATTTCAGTGTGAGGATGTGATTGATGCAGCTCATTGAGACGAGCGTTCCCTTACACATGCTGGGGTGGGTCATGTAGGGGAGGAGTGGAGACCCAGGGGGGAGGGTGTCATACAGGCCAAGAGATGCCTTAATTGTGTGGAACTCAATGTGTCTTGGTGGGTAATCCCTGGGGTTGGGCCATCAGTCTGTGGTGGGGTTGTCCCAGTAGTTAAAATCGCCAAGCAGGATGGTTCCTGGTGGGAGGTTGAGCATCAGGATGGCTTTGAGGAATTGTTTCCTCTTGGCTGCAGTACATGGTGCATAGATACAAACCATCAAAATTGTGGCCTCTTAGTTTACAATCATTGCAGCCAGGATGCGGCCATGCAGATGCAATGAGGAGTTAGTAATTTTTTAAATTTTTTGTTATTTTTAATGACCACCCCACAGTGGGACGTCCATACCAACTGGGATGGTGAGACCCTGGCTGACCAGGATCCCTCTTCCCCCTGTAGACAGTGGGTTACTTGTATGGACAAGATGTCTACAGGGGGTTTTCACAGGAAGTCCAGCTTTTTGGCTTGAGACACTTGAGCCCTGGCTCCTGCGATGTTTAGCGTCCCTATTGATACTGAGGTGCCTGCGGCACCTCAGGAGCAGTTGGGGCCTTCTGGACCTAACCCACCGCTCATTGCCTTGAACTTGCTCCGTGTGATTGGGCCAATCCACTCTGAGTTGTTGTCCAGTTCCTTACCTTGTGTTGATTTCATGCGGGTCTTGTTGATTTTAGGCTTTGTATTAGGTTCTTCTGCCTGTGGTTTTTTGTGTTTTGGAGTGGTGCGCTGATTGGATCCTGTGGTTTCAGGGTTTGATTTTAAAATTGTGCCTTGTTGTTTCTCCCATGGTGAAGCTGAATTGTTCTGGTAAGTTCATTTGATTAAAATCATGTGGTGAATTAGTCAAATTGGTGAGAAAAATTTCAGCTTGGGCTTTCTGCTCCAATTGTTTGGCTTGGTTTATTTCCTCCATGGCTTCTTTGGCTTAGGCATTTTGTTCTGATTGGCTGTCTCAGCTGATTTCATCATGTCCTCCTGAATTTGGTCTAGGTCAATAGAGGAGGCTGAAAGTGATGTGGCTTTGGCCACTGCCCACTTGCAGGCCTTCTGTACATGTTTCATAGTTTGGGTGATACTAGGTCTATGAGGATGTAGTGCCCATCCTCTCCCCAGAGGAAAGCGTGGTTGGTGTTGACTATTTTTCCGAAGGTCTCTTCATCTTTGTCCATGGCATTTTCCAGAAGTCTGGGGCCAAGATGCCCTCATTCATGGGGCATGTGTGTTACTTGTTCCCCAATGCGATGCAATGGTTGCAGATGGGCGGTGCACAATCCAGTGTGACGCAGAATGGTTTTGACACTGCCCCATCCAGGAGGTGAAGCACTATGTTGCGTGGGATTTTTTTTAGGTCCGCGGCCACATTGGTGACAGAAGATGAATATGGCACTTGCCTTTCCTGTGAACAGGTTCAGCATCAGGTGGAATAGTTGCAGTTCTAGTTGTTTAATTTCTCTGTAGCTTTGAAGGATGATTTGGAGCTTCTCCTCAATTAATTTGCAGGGAAGGTTGGTGGGGAGTGAGTCAAACAAGATGAACAAAGATTTGTTTTATTCCATCTGGTGTGCGTGGTGCGCACAATTCATTTGCCCTTGGGGAGGGCAATCTTGACACAGACTTTTGCTGCGGCATCTACATCTTCTTCAGTTTCAAAACCCATATTGATCCAGCCGTGGTGAAGTTATGGGTGGTAACATACACTGCATGGGGAAAAAGGGAGGTCTGTGCCTCGCCCACCTTCTCCCACAGAGTTGGGGAAAAGAACTCCTAAGAAAAGTTTGAGCCCATGTTCCACTTTAGAAAGGGGTTGTGCATATTGTATTTCCACATATTGGTTTTATTTTATGGTAAAATCCACAAACCTGGGTGGTGTTTGGGTTTGTGGTTTTTTTGGCAGCATTAGCTCCTGGTCCCCCTCCAGGGCGTTTTTTGCCCTTTGGTGCGCCGTTTTGGCCATTACCAGATACAGCTTTCATCCAGTTTAGTTGGGATTTGTTGATCTTCACTCATCTCACCTGTGTGATTATCAAAATTTTTGTTCAAATTTGAATTGTAGTAACTAATGTTATTGTTATGGGAAGGAAAAGCTTGAAACTAATAGTTTTAAAACTTTAAATTATGCAAACTAGTTATAGGAAGCTTTTCATAACCTAAAAACTTCTATACTAGAGGCAGTAATCTCAGGTGAGTAACTTTATGTCTTAATTTCTCCACTAAACTATGAAAACACTTGTAAGGATATACAATTTGAAAAGCTCTACAGTTTCATCTTAAATGTTTATATAAAAAAAATTATAACTTAAGTAAATAAATACCTTACTGTTTCAAATTATAAAATTTTTATATGATTTTAACCTGAGTCCATAATAATCATAGAAATTATTAGTCAAAGGCAACTCTACCCAACTGCAGAATTGATATTAAAATTAAGTAATTTTTAAAAATTTCTATATACATCATTATATGGGCTTACAGTACCATAGTCAATAGTTTAGTGACTTCAGGAGCTAACATATTATGCTTCAGTTTTAAATAAGAAACACACTTACTGTAATTCCTATATTCAAAATAATGAGAAATAAAATAATAACCGCATATAAATCCAAATGTGAAAACTGGTCTATACCAGAATTTTATAGTGTATAGATTTTAATATGGCTTTGTATAAGAAAAACAATAAAACTTATAAGAATTTGTAATTATAATACCTCAAGCGTCTTCTTAAAAACTATCAGACAAAGCTAAGGGCACATATTGTCACATATATTGACATATTTACTGGCGTTGAACGTCAAAAAAAGTCTAAAAACCCAAAAATTAAGAGACACAAAACTGATCCATAAAGATATTGAAGTCCTATTATGGTACTTGAAAAAGACATTTTTCCTCAACTATAAAACAAGGTAGTTTTAGTGTTCAAATTAATGAAAATTTCGCCCAAAAAGGTCCAAAATCCTTCAAATCACTGGAAAGGAGATAATTGAAAATTGCTAAGTTTAGAAAGTTCTAATTACTAAAGAGTGGAAAATTTTCATATCAAATGGCATTAAATAAACACTTGGCTTACATAAACCACCCAATAAATTTTAATCCTTTAATAGACTATATCTTTTTTTCAAAAATTTATTACAAAGACCTATCACAAAAATTTATCTTTACCAAAGTTTACTTTATGAAGTTTGTACTTATGAAGCTTCTTTTCTATTACCTGGTTTATAACAATTTGATATTTGTCTTGGCTATTGTGTGAGATTGAGAAACTAATGTTGCCGCCCATTTTGCTGAAGCCATGTCTGAATTATCACTTCAAGAGTTTGTATACGGTTCCAAAAATCATGATATTTAAGGAGATTGTTCTTCCTTTCTTAAGTATCAGTCAACCTGTGTTAAAGTGCAGAGTTATCTCAACAGTTATTCAATGATTGTATAGGT
This sequence comes from Massospora cicadina, assembly GCA_022478985.1. Lineage (NCBI taxonomy): Eukaryota > Fungi > Entomophthoromycota > Entomophthoromycetes > Entomophthorales > Entomophthoraceae > Massospora > Massospora cicadina. Next base: position 22,261 of record JAKSZP010003483.1, on the reverse strand, counting down.
TGTTGCATGTGTAATACTCCATGGTTTTACCTGTTTTGTTTTATCCCCTGAGGGTTTAATTACTAAATCCTCATGTGAACAACCATAAACTAGATTTATCTTAAAGAGTCGTAGTTAAACTTGGTGTTTATTCTCTTGTGCTGTTATGCGTTGACCCAAACTTTTAGATACTTCTCAATTGGACGTTGCGTACTTAGTTAATTACTTTAATTCTCCTTAGATTTAGTCTTCCTATTTTTATAAAAGCCCCGATGAAGGTGCTGAAAGAATCCTACCTTTTGATAAATGCAAATATGTGTATTACTCCGTTAATTGCCCCATACCTCTATCTTAATTTAGCGCCCAATTTAATCTTAAGATATATAATAAGTGCCCTTTCCAAGGTCCCAAATTTGAATTTAGAAGAAGGAAGTGTTTGACTACACCGTGTTAAAACTCATTTTCTGTCAAATTTATATTAAATCTTACCAATGGTTACAAGCGTTGGCCCTAAAATCAAACATCTTCTAGAGTCCCTCCCAGTTCAATAAAACCCTGGTGCAACCTTGTGTACATCCCCCTGATACTCATAAGAATTACAATGGCTTTTTAATTTTTGCTCAATATACCCTTCCCATCTCCCAGTACTTATAGATATTTCAGGAGAAGGCTTTACAACTAGACTCACTTGAATGGTAGGTGATATCCTCTCTACGCAATATTTATATAATACTGGATCTTTGTTTTTTGTCATGGATAAACCTCACCTAATTTCTAGGACTTGATAAAATCTCTTGTCTATTCTAGCTTAAGTCACTCTTCTGAAACTACCAGTGGTTAATGAAACTAGTCTACTAAACTCATCCCTTCTCATGCGTTTGATATTTCCAAAAGTCCTGAGTTGCTGATAAACTTTTCTCAATGTACTTATCCAAGTGTAAACAATGTATAATATTATCGCCATGGAGCCTAAAACATGACCAATAATTTCCATCTCTCTTTAAAAGCTACATTTTTGACTAGCAGTGAGCTCATTGAAAAAAGAGACTATAAGTTTCATTGTATTGAGAACCAATATACCTCTAGGCATGCACTGTTGTGCTCAAAATAGTACCTCTATTTTGTTCTAGAAGAAGAGGAAGTTTTAGTCCATTAATTTTGCTTGAGACCATTCACATATTTATAGATTGAAGTCTTCTTTTGCTGTTTTTACATCCAGATCATCCTCCAAGTCTGTATCCACACTTTGCCAATTAAAGCTCTTTCCTAATGTTTTAGAAGCCCCTATGATCCTTCCCATTCAGCAGAGAATATTATCAAAAAAACATTATTGAAAAAGGCTCTTGGTAATTCAGTGGAGATTAACCCCTGTATCTTAATCAGAAGTAAGATTCATGTTTTGTACCATGAAGGGGAGGAAACCAGCGGCTGTCCCTTTCATCACCATGGGAGACTTAGTCCATGTGGTAGCTGAGAGGTTGGTGACAGAGCATCTCTTAAAGATTGCGTCATTCCCTTCATGCCACAATTCCATGAGTTGGTCCAGAAAATTAAGGGTGTATGTTGGGAAGTGGCGGCGGCCAGGGGCCATTGCCAGAAGAAGTTTGGCAACGATTCTCCCCCTCAAGAGGTTATCTCTGACAGTTTGAGTTCCTCCGGTAAACTTGAATCAGTTTCTGGAAAAAATAAATTAATTAAGTAAGTTTAGGCATGGAAATTACCAACTGCCATACTCCTTTGTCGCTGGCAATCATGAGCCCATCCCTGATAGATAGAGGGGCAATAAATCCCTTTCCTACTCAATGGGACTAACCATATGTGGCCTAGCCATGGGCGCACCCAGTCGCTCACTGGACAGAGTATCTCTGATACTCTAAGCAGAACTTTTCTGTGAGGAGCAATTTGGTGGCAAAATTTGAGCTTAAGTTGGCTAACTAGGCTGATACAGTTCCAGTTTTATAAAGATTTTAGAATGTTGATTTGCCATAGTCAAATTACATAATTATTCCTGATGGCAAATATAATAATTTCTGTTCCCCTATTTTGTGAGCTTAAAAGTAGTGGAACCAGATAGGTTCTGCTGTTGCTACATTTTTCCCATTTCTTCTAATTAGTAAAATAAAAAACCCTAAAAAATCTATAACTTTAAAAGTGAGTTTAATAAATTCAAAAACATCTGGTGGTTATAATTTCAATTTTTAGGTATTTCTAGCTGATGTTCAAGGTTTTCCTGGTTTCCTTGCACTCTAAAACATAGATGGCTATACCAGAGGTATTCTGGATGGTGCTTTGTGGTTTAACTCATCCTGAGTTCCAGGCCAGTCATATTATTACCAGCACACTCCATAAGATAATAGAGCGACCCAATTTTTGTCCTTCTCCACCCTTCTCTGTAAGTTGGGTGCTTTGTTGATCTAGTGTCATAAATGGATGGGTCATTATTAGGATCTTAGATTCTACGCTGCAATCAGGGAGAATCTCCTAATTAAGACAATGATGAGGTTTCCTCCCATACTGTGTGTAAGTGAGCTTGGTCTTTATCCTATCACATCTTGGCCAGCTTGAACAGGTCACAAGTGTGGGTGTGTTATTTGTCCCAATGGCCATTTTACAGCCTTCCTGATCTGGTATAATTTGCTCTGGTGACATTATTTGGGAAGTCAATTTGGATGCTATGGGGAAGCCAATGTATGCAAATACATTAATTCTTTTGTTGTCTTCCAGACAATTGCTGGAAGTTGAGTTGTTTAGGTAGCTGAAACCATAAGTTCTTCCCCTGAGGAAAAGCCAGCGGATGGTCTTTAAATACCCTTTCCCCAGTTCTGTCTCGAAAAGTGGCGAATAAACAAAACCAGGATTAGTTTTTATTATCTGTTAAAATCCAGTTAGCTCTCATGTGGTATCTATTGAGGTTCTCTTGTATACTGGAGCAGCCAGGAACTTTTTGAGCTTGCGGGTCACTCAGGATATGTATTTTATTTTGACGTAAGGTCCCCATTCTTGAGTGTTTTGTCAGCCTTGATGAATTGCTATATGGTGAGACGCCCCATAACATTCTTTGCTCCTGGGTTTTCTTTCTGTGATTGGTTCACCACATCGCCAGATTTATTATTCCCTGTTTCCTTGGGGTTGGATGGTGGCAGCGGCAACAGGTTTTATTAACTTGGAGCCCAACCTTTTGACATTTAGTATTCTGCATTTGTGTGGCAAATTTTTCACTTAACGAAACCTTTTCCCTGCTGAAGTGGTGAATTAAGTTGTTTCAGCTCCTTCCTCCACAGCGTTGCTAGCAGACTTTTCTTCAAGCTTGGGCCAGTAAAAGGACATTTTTGATATGGAAAAGGCCAACCATCTTCCCTCCCACTCCAAGTATGATCTGGCATTCAAACTGACTGTATATGTAATTAATATCAATTGTCCTCTGTACCTTTAGACAGAACAGGTAGAAAAAACCCTGGAGGCGTGGTTAAAAGATATGCTCACAAAAGTGTAGGTGTTTAAGCAATCCTCTCCTATAACTTCGCTTATAGTTTTTGCTCTGAATCCAATGAATTGTTGCACACCTGCCTATACTATGGTCATCAAAAAATTAATCCATGGTCCCTATCCCCTCCCCTCAATCATAAAATTAGCCAGGAAATTGCAAAGTCCTGTGTGTTTTTGAAGCTCAATACCATGAATGCACCTAACCAAAATAGGGTGGCAGAAATCCAGGAATGACTTATGGCAATTTGTAACAGAAGAGGGCTCTTCCAGTTCCGCATGATGCAGTTTGGCTTGAAAAATGAACTGGCCACATTCCAGCAAATGCTCTATGACATTCTCAGCGACCTTTGGTTCACCTATGTGGTGGCATATATATGATACCTTCATAGATCTACTCACTCCCAAGCAGCATGATAAGGACTTGGAAGCGGTACTGACTGTGTTGCACAAGGCTGACCTCTATGCAAAACCCTATAAATGTGTTTTTTCAGTGATTAGGTTACCTTCCTACATAACATGATTATGAAGGATGATTACATGATTCCTCCCAGCAATCTTGAAGCCCTCCTCTCTTGGACCATCCCTGCCACTCAGAGCCAATTGCAGAGTTTTTTAAGCACAACTATATTTTGAAGAAATTCTCCCCCATCCTCTCACAGCTGGCCGTGACACTGCATCCATTTATGGGGAATAATGATCCATTCTGATGGACGGAGGATTGCCAATGGACGTTTGACGCCATCAAGGAGGTGTTCATGGACTCCCATTCTCAAACATACTGACCCCATCAAACCTTTTATTGTAGAATGAGTCGCCTTGTCATCCACTATGAGGGGAGCTTTGCTTCAAGTGAGTGACAGATTGGACATCTAGTCTCTTATTTTTCATGCAAGTTCACTTTGCCTGAACAGTCCTGGGAAATTTTAAACAGGGAGTTGGCTGTAATAACTTGGCCACTTGAACATTGACGGTACTTCCTTCAGGGCACATGGTATGAAGTTACCATGAAGACAGATAATCAAGCCCTTATGTACCTCCAGAAACTGCAGATTTTGGCACCTTGCCAGGCCCAGACTTACTGTGACCTCTGCAGTAGATCTTTTAATTAAATTCGTCAAGTGTTCCTTAAATGTCCTCCCCAATTTGTTGAGTCAGAACCATTCTTCAAGTCCAATGGAGGAGTAAGGACAGGAGCTAACAACTAAATTCTGACAGCCCAGATTCTTGCTATTTCTCCTCCCATAATTTTAGTGACGGAGTGGGGTCCAGAAATGCCATTATCTTTTGTGTATTAAAGGCTCAAATGGACCGCATGGAGGGATTGGAGCTGTTTGACCATATGGTACTTACATCGCATTGGCAAACTTATTATTTGTTGGTTAGGGAACAATTTTGTTTAATCTAAATTTTGGGTTCCACACCAACTTTAAAATGAGGTAATTTGGGCTAATCATGACCCTCCGTCGTTAGGTCACCTGGGTGTAAAAAAGCCTCAATTTGGTGAATCTTAAATACAACTGGCCAGTAATATCCAATAATATACCAGCGTGGGATGCTAGTCATGTAACATGCACACAAGCAAAATTTGATCAATCAGGTAGGAATGAGCTTCTACATCTCCTGCAGAGGCTGAGGTTCCGTGAACCTCATTATCTGTCAATTTGATTGTAGAGCTTCCTAGCTCCAATGAGTTTAATGTGATTATAGTGGTTGTAGACCGCTTTACCAAGTTTTCACTGTATATCCACTGTTTGTCTACTATTATCTCCAAGGAAATTCCCAGCTCTTTGTGCGAAATTTCTTCCAAATGTTTGGTTCAACTCATGAAATTATGAGTGAGTAGGGGCCACAGTTTACAGCGCGTTTTTGGACAACTCTCATGACTATCCTGAAGATTAAGCCGTGCCATTCCACTGCATAATATCCCAATCTGATGGTAAAATAGAGTGAATCAACCAGATCCTTAAACAGTATAATCAGTGAAACACCACTGTTTCACAGAATACCTGAGAGGATATTCCATTGACACTTATTCATACTACAATTCATCCCATACATCTTCCAGTTTTTTGTTTTAAATGGTCATGCTTGTGTATAAACTATCATTTCCCCTGTCCCGTGCCTTTTCTCAGAAGACTTTGCTGCAGCGGACCATGTTAGAAAATCTGAAGCAATCAACCCCTGGTTTGAGAGCACCTAACCAAAGCCATTAGCGATTAGAAGCAGTTTGTAAATGTAAAAAGCTCCCCACCCATGTGATAAAGGTAAGTTCATTGGTCATTTGAGATACGGGCCACCTGCATATGAAAGTTTCCTAGTGGAAGTTTACAAACAAGCACTCAGTTCCTCACGTAGTTGAGGTGGATTTGAGCAATGGGGACTTTTGGTTGGCTCTCCCTGCTCACTGGGAGCATCACTCCGTCCCCCATGCTTCCCAATTGAAGCCGTTTAAAGGCATAACAACCACTGACCCTGAACCTGTCATGTTCAAAGAATCAAAGGAGGCTGAGGTGAAGGACAAAAGGCGTCACATCAATTGTGTCACTTTTTGCTGTATCAAGTGGCTTAAAAGGGATTCTCTTCTTATGAGAACAGCCTGGTTAGTGCCCACGATTGTGCCAATTGCCATGAGTTAGTATAGGACTTCAACGCTATACATTCAGCTGCTCCCTGTCCTCCAAAGAAGGTTGCCAGCATCTTGGCAATCAATCTCCCAAAGGCGCACAAAAACGGTGCACTTACTCAGCTCCCAGTGGGTGATCCCCCAGCTCAAAAAAGGAAGGTTGATAAAAGTCTTAGGGGAGCGACCCCAGTGGCTTAACTGGGAGGAATTCCTGTTTCATACCAAGAAGCGGAGGAAGCCAGCGGCTGTCCCTCTCGTAACCATGGGAGACTTAGCCCATGGGTCAGATGAAGGAGGGTGACTGTGTATCCCTTGAAGATCGCACCCCATGCCACCCACTCATGAATTGGTCCAGAAAATTTGAGGTGTGTGTTGGGAAGTGGCGGCAGCCAGGGTCCATAGTTAGCAAAAGGTTGGCAGCGATTCTCCTCCTCAAGAGGTTATCTCCAATGAGTTTAGTTCTGCTGATAGACTAAATTGATATCCAGAAACAATAAATCAAGTAAGCTAGTTTGGGCTTGGAAATCCCCACCCGCTGTTCTCCTTTATTCCCAGAAATCACAGAACCGTCCCTAATTGGTGTAAGCACAATGGACCACTTCTCTACACAATGAGACCGTCCATGTGTGGCCTGGCCATGTACGCACTCAGTCACATACGAGACAAAGCATTGATGATCCACCAAGTTGAATCGTGCCAGGAGTATAAATTTGGTTGCAAAATTTGAGCTTAAGTTGACTGGCCAGTTTAGACTAATCCAACGTGGTAAAGATTTTAGAATTAAAATCCAACATTTTCAGATTTCTTAATTATTCTTGATGGCAAATGTAATAATTTCTGGTCCCCTTATTTTTGTGAGCTTATAAGGCAGCGGACCCTAACAGGTTCTGCTGATGCTCCATTTTCCCTTTCCACTATTTAGTTGAAACACCCATAAAAAATCTGATTTTTATTTGTGAGTTTAATAAGTTTTCTGAACATCTGGTTGGCATGATCTCCAATTCTGTTAGTCCCAGGACGGTGTTCACAGTTGACCTAGTTTCCTTGCATACAACATGGATGGCTGTACCAGAGGTATTTTTGGTTGGTGCTTTGGGTGTTCATTATCCTGAGATCTAGGGCAGTCTCATTATTAAAAGCATGCTCCATGACACTCTTAAATGTGAAATAAGAGAAAATTCCCACCAGTAGCTGAAATATTGGCCAACAATACCAATTAGATTAGTTGACAATAATATGCCAATGATGCAGTCCATGAAGTTTATATTTTCCAAATAAGATTTCCAATACAATGAGCAAAGATTGATTTGCCAAGAAAGAGGACACTGATTAGGTATCTGATTAGATTAGAATAAGAGAAAAAGTTGAAGGAAAACATTACTTTTATAACAAATCTATCTTAAAAAAAGTGTAATTATTTATAATTGACTATTTATATACATTTCACTAATTTAGAATGAGCATTAAAGTGTTGTCAAAGCAAAAAATTTTAACAACGCACAACAAATTTTTCCATATGCCTCTATCACTTGTTATTTAATATCTAAGTAATTTATATCAATAGCGTCATGATCATCCATTGTTTTTAGTAATTTTCTGAGTTGTCACCTTGGATCTTTAGGTCCAGGAATATGGAACAAACTGTGACATTACCCTCCACTGACTAAAGGGGTTCAATTGTGTAGAAAGAATGTCTAAACAACTATAACGCTTGAAAGGAACTGTGTGCTGCTTAGCAGTGATGAGAAAGAAAATAACTAGTGTGCTTTTAACTATGAAACCTTAGAACAAGACATCTTCTCAGTAACTTAGGAGGTGTGGTGATAGTGCAGGTACAGCAAGCGCCCCAAGTTTACCTAATGTGGAGAAAGAAACATATAGTTCCCCATCATCTATGATTTAACTTGAGATGATAAGACAGAAACCCCTTTTTGATATTTATATTGATTATTCTTTCAGTTAGTATAGCGTTTTATGAGGATACTAGTTTATAAATGTATATCATCCAGCAGAAAGGCTTTTCTTTCCTGTAACAATAACATTAGTTACCATGATTCAACTCAAACAGCAAAATTTGTTAATTACACAGGAGAGATGGCCAATTTCAACAACGCAATTAAATTGGCTTTCTGTATCAGGCAATGGGCAAAACGATGCACCAAAGGGCAAGAAACGCCATGGAGGGGGACTAGGACCAATGCTGCCAAGAAACCATAAACTCAGACACCATCCAGGTTTGTGGAGTTCACCACTAAACAAAATTTGTACATGGAAATCCAGTATGCCTAACCCCTATCAAAATTAGAGCTTGGGCTCCGACTTTTCCTATGGGTTGATTCTCCAACTCTGTGGGAGAAATTGGGCGAGGCACATGCCTCCCTTTTCCTTCATGCGGTGCTTGTTACCACCCATACCATTCACCATGGCTGGAATGATATGGGCTTCAAACCAAGATGCAGATGCTGCTACAAAAGTCTGTGTCAAAATTTTCCCCTGAGAGAAAACAAATTGTGTGCACCACATGCTTCAGATGGAACAAAGCGAACACTTTGTTCATCTCCTTTAACTCACTCCATACCAACCTTCCCTGCAAGGTAATTAAGAAGGAGCTCTGATATGGATTTGCCAGCTATAAAGAAATTAAACAATTTAAACTACAGAGGTTTCACCTGATACTGAACCTGTGAATAGGAAAGGCAATCGCCATGATCAACTCAATCCCTAAGGTGGCTGAGGACCCCACAAAATCCCACGCACAGCGGAGTCTCACCTCCCAGACAGGGGAGTATCAAAGGGTTCCATGTCACACCGGAAAAAAGGACCGCCTATCTGCAACTACTGCATTGCATTGGGGCACAAGGTACACGCCTGCCCCATGAAGGAGGGCATACTGGCCCCAGACTTCTGTGATGACATCATGGACAAAGATGATGATGACTTCACCAAAATAGTAAACACCAACCATGCCTTCCTCTGGGGAGAGGATGAGCAATACATTCTAATAGACCCAGTATGTCCCAAAGTACGCAAAAGGGTACAGAAGGACTTTAAGCGGGCAGCGGCCAAGGCTGAATCATTTGAGGTCTCCTCCATTAACCCTGGCCAAATTCAGAAGGACATAGAGGAAATTAACCAAGCCAATCAACCAGAGCATAATACCCAAGATGAAAATTTCTCAACAATTCAACTGAATCACCATGTGGTATCAATCAAGCGAATTTAGCTGATCAATTCAACTTCACTATTGGCAAAAATGCAAGACCCACATCTAAAAATTTGAACCCTGCAACCACAGAAAACAATCAGCAACTATACCTAACCACCATGAATCATGATTTGGAAAATCCGACTCAAACCCAAAAAACCTCAAGACCCACACGAAATTGGCACAGGGTAAGGGATCAGACAATAACACAGAGTGGACATGCCAATGAAATGGAGCAAGCTCAAGAAATGGTGCACTGGGTTTGGGCCAGCGGCCCTCCCAACTGCTCCTGAGGCGCCACAGGCACCTCAGTGTCAATAGGGAAGTTAAACATCGTGGGATCCAGGGCTCAATTGTCCCAAGCTAAAAAGCTGTACTTCTGTGGAAACCCCTTGTAGATATCTTGGCCATCCGAGAAACGCACTGCCTACAGGGGGAGGAGGGAACCTGATCAGCCAGGGTCTCACCATCTCAATTGGTATGGACGTCCCACTGTGGGGTAGTTTTCTGCAATAATAAAAATCTAAAAATTACTAACTCCTCTTCACATCTGCATGGCCGCATCCTGGTAGCAACAATTGCATGCCAAGAAAACACAATCTCGTAGCATGCATCTATTCATCATGCACCACAGACTAGGGGAAACTATTCCTCAAAACCATCCCAACACTCACCCTCCCACCAGATACCATCCTGCTGGGCGACTTCAACTGCTGAGCTAACACCAACATGGATCAATGGCCTAACCCTAGGGGATATCTCTGGGGCACATCAAATTCCATGAAATGAGGCATCCCTTGGCCTACACAATATTCTCCCCCTGGGTCTCCACTCCTCCCTCACATGACCCACCCCAACATACATGAGGGAACGCTCATCTTAATGAGCTGCATTGACTTCATCCTCACCCCAAAAACCCACTTCTTAAACTTCTTTAACTTATCAACAAAAAAGATTAACTTCTCCAACCACTGAATTGTTCTGGTGCAGCTTTTACCAACACAAACTCCCACACAGGCGTCTACCTGGATGAAGTTACATCCAGAAAATTATAAAATTGCCCGAAATATCTGACTGGGTCAAATATGAGGCCACATTTCCAAATTCGTAACCCCATATTTTTTGGACCCCATCAAAACCTGGGCATATTTCATAGTTGAACTAATAAATAAAACTAGCCACCTTGCCTCATTTAAGTACACTGCTGACACGGCCACAATCAGGCGCACCTTAGTGAGACTGGACCACCTCAAGCTTAACACCCTAAAGTCAAGCTACAGCCCCAACTGGGGTGTAAATGTGCAAAAATATCTGCCCACTTAATCGCCTTCATCTTTGAACACCAGCACAGAATTAAAGTTTTGAGAAAAGATAATTTCACAAAAAAAGGCGAAACCTGCCAATGTAATTCTTCTTCCAATTTCACTCCCATGGCAACCACCCCGCATGCACACAGGTCTGAAAAGATGACGGCACTGTGGCAACTGAGCCAGCGGAGGTCAAAACAGAAGTACACTGCTACTACACCGAACTATACCATGAAACCCCAACTGACCCCCCAAAAAATTAAATATTTTATACACACTGCCAGAATTCAGAGTGCACCGCTGGACTTTAATCTCCTAAACCTAATCACACAGGATGAGCTCTGGGAACAGTACGCGGTGCACCACTTAGGAAATGCCCAGGCCTGATGAGATACCCTACTAATTCTACAAAAAGTACTTCAAGCAAATCGCCCCCCTCCTCTTGGCACCAATGAACTAGTGCCTGCTGGAGACACGCCTCCTGCCCGAAGGCCAGGACTCCTATGTCATAACCCTGTTTAAAAAGGTCGAAAAACTGTACCTAGCCAACTGGAGCCCAGTTGCACTCTCTAACACTGATACAAAACTTCTAGCAAAAGTTTTAGCCACCAGATTAGGCACATTAGCCTCCAAAGTCCTGTTGCCCAATCAGTTTGGTTCACACCAGGGCATTCAATATGGACCAATATACACTCCATCGTCAACATATGCTAGTTCAAAGCAACTGGAGCCCAGGTATTCATAGACCATAAGGAGCCATATGATTGCGTTTTTGGCCATAACTGAAGGAATGCCTAAGCGCCTTTAAAATGCCACCAGAATTATAAACTGGGCGATGCTCCTTACAGAATCCGCATCCATGGCTGAATGCGGCCCTGGCTTCCTAACCAACAAATCACACCACACAGAGGGCTCAAACAAGGGAGCACCCCCAGGCCACTGCTGTATAACTTTAGTATTGATCTGCTCATTTGCGACGCTGACTCATGCCCCATGGGCATAACTGCACACGGCCAGCAAACAGTCAAGGTACTACCCTTTGCGGATTAATGCATGATAGGCATAGCTAGCAACATTGATGCCCAACAGCTGGAACGTACCTTGGAGAAATATTACATTGTGAGCAACGCATCACTCAACAAAAAGAAAATGGAAACAATCATCCTAGGCAAGCACACTAACAACTGGGCCTCAACACCCAAGCCTCACAGCCCCCATAAAGGAACAACCCTCCCATCCCATCCTACCCTTCGCATCACCTCCCCCTCCACTAACTCTGTTAGCCACCTTGGGATATGGATGGAAACAGGGGGGTATGCCAATAGACAATTGAGAAAAAACCTACTACTGCTGATGTCCAAATGCAACGCCTCCCTTAAGGGAAGATCCTCAGTACTAATGGGGCGAGTAATGGTTGCCAACTAACTCATCCTCTCAATGCTGTGGTTAACCACCCAAGAAATCTCCTTCTCACCTACATTTATATCCTCAGTCCGCGCACTTATCCAGGGATGGCAGTGGCCTGGGCCAGCCACCTGTATGGGTGGAAACACTCTTTGGCTCACACTCCAGCAGAGGCATGGGCCTAATAGACTTTGAGGTCCACGCCAATCGCATATTGGGCACCTGGATAGAAGAAGTCCTAGTCCCAGACCTCATACAACAACACTGGTCTAGAGCAGAAAGAGCCAACGTTGTGCAGGCGCTCAAACTATCAAACCCACACAACCCGTCCAGCCTGCTCACATACCTTGCAAAGCGCCCTAATGCAGCGGGCCCACATTGAGCCCCCCTCACTTCAAGCGCCTCCTCCGCACCATTCAGCACAAAGGGTGGACCATCACTCTCATAGGCACTTGTCAGGGAATGGGAAGGCCAGAGCTCACCTCAAGCTAAGGAAACCAGACGATCACCCCCAGAGGGACATACATGATGTGGCCCCATTCATCGCAAGAATCAACTACCTAGATGCTTTAGACATCCTCTATGACCTCACAACACAGAAGGCAATATGGAAGTTAATACATCATCTGGTCCTCCAGCCAAGGGTAAGATCTAACACCTGGCGTTGCCTCAGAAGAACCTACAGAACAGTAGATCACTCCAACTCTCTTCATGCAGCATGTGCAGTGTGTGGAGGGGATGGCATCCTGAACCACCACCTCGAAGTATGCCCCCTTCTAGAGCCATATGGCGGGAAGTTGCGCGTCTGTTAAGAACCCACAATGACCATAAGCTGTCAATCTTCAGATGCCTCCTCGCACTCCAATTTGAATCCCTGATACCACCCACACTCCGCTCCCTGATAGTCGCCATTGCACTGTGGACAATCCACACCGTAGCACTGGATGCCTAAAAGTAAACCGTGCCAACCATCCATGGGACAATCAGCAGATTTCGCCTACACTTACTTGAACACTTTCAAGCCTTAATATACGGATACATAAGGCTGAAGCAACAACAACTCGTTGAATCATGGTTTTCAGTCTGGTTTCTGCATATGGACCCCTTCCTCCAAACCTGCTCCATAATAAGGGAAACCCATTTGGAGTAAGGCATCCAACCCCCATACCTGGCGGTACCAGCTGGCAACAGGGGTAACTCATCTACTCTGGGGTGCCTTAATCTCGCTATACTTCATCTCCCCCTATCCCAATATATATATCGGTATTGTCCGTCCCTTGGTCAGCTTACCTTGGTTAAATAAAGTAATCCAGCAGAAGAAACAGGATCTAGGTACTTTTGATGCAATGAAAGCCAATATGATAATAGCCATTCCTTGATATAGTATATTATCAAAATAAAATGGTACCATTTATAACTTTTAGTATTGGTAGAGTTGCACTACTGACCAGTCTCAGGAAAAGCTCTCTTAGATCACTTCTATACTAGCAAAGTCGCGCTACCAGTTAGTCTTCTCAGATATTTTTTCCTCCTTTATTATGGCTTAATAATTATGGTTCTTAAAAATGATTGCTACAGGCACTCGCTTTCTCTCAGTTCCTGTGGTCTGCATTTGCAAATTTGGGCATGCATCTTAGTCTGTAATCTACGATGTACCAAATAGCTATCAATATATGACTCAATAGAGGGGTTTCAATTAAAATTGTATTGTCTGTTCATATCCTTTGACTTATTTAGTAACAATGGCGGTTAGAAGCAATATTTTGGATATAACAAAATACTTAGTCGCCAATTTAATAACTTATCAATATAGTGATAGTTCAGGCCTATTACTCAGTGATATCAAAATTCTGACATTCCCACCTTAACTGAGAAAAAGTATGCTGGGGCGCCACCTTTCCTTGCACTGGTATTTTTCAAGTGTAATGTTGGGGCCCACGATTATGTGTTGGCTGACTCTTATGGAAACTTATTTTTATATTGATGCTGTGAGGTTGATATGCATGAGTTGGGCGCTATCCTTATGTTTAACTTCCACAATTTCACTTGCCATGGAGGAAACAACGACCATACTGGAAATTAATTCCTCTCATTATGGAAGGAACCCCGCCAGTACATCAACACCTCAAAATTTAAATATATCAGATTTAGTCGCTGATAAGAAAAATGAATCTTCTTATATAGAAGAGAAAACTCCAAGACTTTTGCCTGTTTTTCAGAATGACATCACATATAATAATTTGACACTTGCCAACTAAAAAGACTTACAATATGAAGATGATGCCACCGCCGCTGCTATAGACAATGAAACTTGACCCTCCTTTTATACTTTCAGAGGTCTAAAATAAGGATACAAATGGCCAATGACAAAGATTTGAACAAACTGGTTTATGCCAATAAAACAAATAAATTTTTTGTCGTAATATCACCTAAAATGGAATTCAGACAATTTTGAGAATTGATTGAATCCCTGATTCAAGGCACATCAATGTAGTATCATTAATTTAATCATGAGAATATCAGCATGTTACCAGTTTAGCAATATTGAAACCAGAAGTAGTAAACTTGCCCAAGGCACAGAAGTATATTAAAATGGGCACCTGACATCCTGGACCAGAGATGTCCACCATAAGATGAAGCTTGCAGATTGAAGCATTGAGTAAATTGGATGCCACCATCAAGGCATAAATCATGAATAGACCTACTAGGGATTTGTAAATCCACTACAGTATCACCAAGACCTCATTCAATTATTTTATCTTTTACATTTTTTTACATATTGTTTTATACCAGAATTATATGAAATAATTTAATATTTAAATTTAAGAATCATTTACACAGAAATAATATTTATCTTTGTATTCCACTTTATTTGGGTTAAAAAGAAGAGATCAACAGTAACCAGAAAGATATAAAGAATCGTGCAGAAGATACTGTAACAAGTCTAGTATCTGTTCAAGTGAACACTCATATAGAAGGACACCTTAAGTTGCTGAGAATGTTAAGGAAGAGGTTGGTTTAATTTCTGGTCAGTCTGATGTTAGGGCAAGATATCAAAATTATGCTTAAGAGTGTCAATAAGAGTACCGTCAGCAAGGCAATAAATAGTACAATTATCAAGCGATGATATGACAGGTAGCATCAGAAGAAGATCAATTCATTGATGATTAAAGTGTTTTTTCTAAAGGTTTGCTAAATCTAATCTATAAGTAACAGAATTCTTCCTAGCAAGTTAGCTGACCAAGTTAAGTGAGCAAGGGCGAAAGCTGACTTCCTCATTGTTCATCAATTATTACTTGTTATTTTGCAACAGTCAGCAACTGTGGTTGCAAGATCTCTCTTTGTTTCACAGAGGTGCATCTACATCAATCACAATTTTGTTATAATTCCTTTTTTCATTCTAACCCATGAGCTCCTAGTTTTTGTTCATCTGCTGGTCCAATTTTGGAGGCCTCTCCACCTCCTAAGTGCATATCATCTATAAGTTGTTGAAACGCCTTTTTAGGTTTGAGCCTGTCTTTGTGCATAAGTATAGTGCCTGGAGCATACAAGTCATTTAAAAACATAAATTTGTTAAGAGGTCGTCCTTTTGGTAGATTTCATGGGAGGTCAACA
Organism: Massospora cicadina; assembly: GCA_022478985.1. Lineage (NCBI taxonomy): Eukaryota > Fungi > Entomophthoromycota > Entomophthoromycetes > Entomophthorales > Entomophthoraceae > Massospora > Massospora cicadina. Next base: position 6,642 of record JAKSZP010003483.1, on the reverse strand, counting down.
GAGGAGACCAATGGCTATGAAGATAGCCATGGTGCAAGATGTGAGTGTACATATCTATTATTTTATTTTTACTATAACAGTGCAGTTATTAATAATATATCATTATTATTATAGTTATAGCTCTATAGATATATCTGCTTTAATTATTAGTTACAATTACTGTAGTATTTATATTATCTTTATTGTTTCTTTTTTCTTTTTTCTTATATATAGTTATTAATATGGTCAGAGGAACTTGGCATGCATTAAGTTAATAACCCGCTCATTTTTTGTATCCTTTAATGTTTAAATGTTAGCAGGCATACTTTTTTAATTACTAAAAGGGTCTGACCATATTTTTTCAGTTTACCCCTGTGACCAAACCCATGGCCTTTGTGGTATAGCATGTATGTGCCTATCTAAAAATGTGGTACTTTTGGCCTAGGGTTGTTATTAATACTGTGCTCCTTCACCTTTTGTTGCTGAATTTGTAGAGTAGACTTTGGTTTAAAGCTTGATAAGTGTGGATGATAAATTTGACAGTTAAAATTGCATCTTTATACTGATGGCGTCCTCTACACAGGTTTATAATAGCAGTTGCAGGACTGGGTGTCTCCCATATGTTTAAAATTTAAATAGATTATGTAATTCCTATATGTTTTGAATCAGTACTTTATTTGATAGAGAATGAATAAAACTTTATTAGCTAAATACATGTTTTCAATAACAAGTCAGAAGCTACGAAATTAATTCTTTTTTTAATCAAGCATATATGATAATTTTATTTTACTGATTTTGATAATTTAGGCATCCAAGAGGGAAGCTCTAAATTAGCAATATATTAGTTGTCTGAAGGATCAGGTAAGGCTAATTACTGCCTAGATTCCACAGGTATCAATATCAGTTGCTAATACCACCAGAAGATAAACTTGTGGGTTAACTGCGAGGAAATTGACAACATGATGATTGAGCGATTGAAGTAAAGTTATTTTGTAAGACAAATGCCAATACTTTCTAGTAGATGAGTAATTAAATTGCCATAAGTCATCTATAGGTAGGAGGATGATATTCCTAATACTCCTCATAAAGTCATTACTAGATATTTAGTAAAGTGTTTCTCTTATTGCTTGAGTATTGTTTGAACTGTTTCCAGCTCAAATAGCACTTCTTTTCTTCAAACAGGAAGCAATTGTTTTAAGTAAAGAACCTCACTTTGAACCCGTGCAGCCACCAATCTTCATTAGGTATGCTCATTACATAGAGATTCTATGCAAAGTTACCTTTACGTAAGTATTATGCAGTCTAGTGGTAAGTTATTTTAAAGAGAGTATTGGTTTTAGAAGAAACAAGCACAAGGACCCTGAAAAGGTGAACTTAGAGTACATTGCAGTAAAGAAAACCGCTATCACCTATGTAAAAGCCCATAAATAGATTATAGGAAAGGATAGCAAAAATGAATGAACATTAAACCAAAATTACAGTAGTTACCCACTGACACTAATGACAAAGTCTGCGATCTTTTTCCTACCTAAATATCAGGATGTAAAAAACAGAAGCAGTTTAGACATTTTCTTACATTGTCTCCTTCAGCTTTAGCAGGGATCTTGCACAATGAAGAACAGCTGTAAAAATATTTTTTTAACTATTTACAGCCAAATATTCATGAAATGAGATTATTAAAAGCCAGACAAAAGGCATTGATCGCCAATTTAATTTTGTATATGCAAAAAATAGCATAAGTATTTTTATATTGGTTGATCTGCTTGAGGCTAGCTTGTATCAGATACGCTGTGTTGTGACTTAACCTCACAAAATGTGCTAATAGAAAATAATCAAATCCAAGGATTAGTCACTGAACTAAATATCAAGCTAGATGAAATTGTTAAAGAATTGTCGGAGGAAATCTTATACACCTCTCAGTGGAGATATGACATGAATTTAAACCACTATAAAGTTGAAAGTAAACGTTGTTTTATCTAATATGCAAGTGCTACTGTTCCACTGACTCTAGCGCAAGTAAAGAAGCAATATATCTTTTTATATACAAAACAGCTATTCTAAAAAGTATCATAAAGTGAACCTTTCTTGTCAGAAATCTGAAAACCAAGGGTCAGGCTTAAATAAAAGAGTTTTTAAATTGAAAGAATTTAAAACCCAGATACTGGAAAACATATATGTTAAGAAAGTGTATATATCATCAGAGAGCGTCAGTTTATAAAAATTACCTTGACCAAACATGGTTAGAATGATTGGAATGCAGTATTAAGTCATGATGTTAGTAAATTTTTTGATAAAAGTGCCAACAAAATTCACTGATTGAAAAAAAGTTAGATGAAATGCGGCAATAGAAAGCAGAAACTGAAGGCATAAAAGTTGAACTGGAATAAATGGGAGGAAAAAATTACATATCTTATGCTAAAATGAAAGGGACTGAATGTCATTGTCAAACTAAAGATGACAGATAAACATGGTTAGGCCCCACAAGTACTAAAAAAAGATGACAGAGAAACTGAAAGTTTCTAAAAAGTTCTTCATCTGATAATGATGGACAGAACAGATCCGCCTAAGGAATAATAAGAAAGGTTTTAAGATACTTGCAGCCAACTCAGAGGGACGTCATCCATCCATAAACAATGACTCCAAATGGATAGAAAATTATGTAACTATCTCCTCAATAATGTGGAATTTAGCTCAACTTTAAAGCTGTCAGTGTCAAAAATATAATGTTCCTGCATTCTTTAGGCTCTATAGATGAGCATGGTAGGATGTAAAGAGCGCATAAGTTATTACTGTGATCAACTTTCTGTTTATATGTAGTCAAAATCTCGTCCTACCCAGAATAGCCGCCGATAAATGGACTTATATTGAGGAGAAGCTTGCCATTATGGGTATATTGGAAGCCCTGAATACATCAAAAATTGAGAACAAGGATTCATGGCATCCAGTTAAAGAAGGATGAGACCATAGATACCTTTTAAAATAGGGTTTACCAAGAACCCAGATACTAACTGGGGAATGAGCATTGAATATTTTTGATGACATATTGTAATTAAATTGGCACTTTGAGCCAATAGATATCTGAATTTTACTACATTAGCATTGAATATTGATATAAAACACAGATGTTAGATTCCTTATGGTTTTTTAGGAAAAAATTGATACTTCAAACAAAAACTACTAAAATGCCAATAAAGGTGATCATAACACATGGGATAGTTGCTAATAACAGAGAAATGGCCAATAAAGAAGACAGTGATAATTTATTTGAGAAGACCAAAATGGAGATGTAAAAAATTTATCAAATGTTTTAAGTGCAGCAAAGAAGGCCATGTTATAAAGTTTTTTCTAGTACTAGTGGTGTCCAATTCAAAAGTGGGAGCCGCCATGCATCTTTATTTGCAAATGGGCCAAACAAAGGGATTATCATAGATTGTAAAAAAATTCCTAATATAGCCCCTAGTTTATCAGCCTAGGAAGCCATATCAGATGGCGAGGAGGCTTTGAGGAAAATTTTGTCTGGCGCCCACTTTAACTGGCGACCATGGCGGACAGCATTGGGGTGGGAGCATCAGCGACATGGGGCATAAGAAGGCATAGTTGAGGGGTTTTCTTCATTAATGAGTCCAGCGGTGTCCATTGCCTCAACATATTGAGCAAGTTGATGCTCAGCAAAATTGATGAGAACTAGCACACAAGTAAATGACTTGATGCGCCATTGGGTTTGGGGATAACTGGGGTCAAAAAGAGAAGTTTTTGCTGCATCGATGCAAGCACAGATCACACCAAAAGCAAGCTCCTCAATTTCATACTTTGCATCTTCCTCAAAATCATGAGGAAAATTGGGGATAGGAATACCCTTGACAAGGGGCTCCATTGTCCCATGGAGTTGCTGGTGGAGGAGGGTGTTGGCTGGGGCATCTGCAGCCGCAACTGCCATATTGTTAATATTTTTATAAATGGAAAACCTGTTTTTTGGATGAAAATGGCGGGAACGCGATTTGGGAGGGTCAACAAAGAACTTCTCCAAAGCAAAATTGGGCTTCACGTGGCACAGCCGTCCATCCTCCTCAATCCATTCAAGAGCCTCGAATGGATTGGATTTGGGCAGCGTTGGGCCAGCCACAGGAATTGGGGCTGTGGCTGAAGCTGATTGGCCATGTGCTGTTGACTATGGCAGCTCAGCTGAAACTGATTCAGCCATTGACTCAGGATTCTGTAATCTGGTCAAATTTTCAAAATTTTAAACTTTTGTAAATTTTGATTGGCTGCTGCTTTCAAAGCAGCGCCAGAATTGCTCAACGTTGGGGGTGGGAGGATTGAGCCCCATTTGAAAAATTGGGACGAGGCAGCCACCAGGGTGGCGCCCAAGCCCTGAGCGGCGGATGCAGCAGAAGAGGCAACCATGGGGCACTTAAACTTTGAGTGGTCAAGCTCAAAGCACAAAGGGCAAATAGCGTGGCCATTTTTGACACATGCCCAGAATGGGTGATCAGGAGTAGATCTGATCATGGTGCGGGGGGAATTGTGAGGTGAGAGTCATGATGAAATGGGTGGATCGTTGCAAAGGCATGAGGCCCTGCCAACCAATCCGCCCCATTGGGAACCACAAACTGCAACATGGGGTCTGCGCCATAAACAGCCAAACCCTCCATGAGCTCATGGTGGAGGCGTTCAGGGGGAAAGGAAAGATGGCAACCTGGCGAACTGGACCACTAAAGTGGCCTCATCTGGGAGATAGGTGCAAACAGTGGGCAAAGGAATTTTTTTAAAGATTAATGGCAGCTTGGCTGCTGTTGCTGCATCAGCTTTCCGAGCAGAAGCTGAGGTCAAAAGACCCCTTAAAGGGGCGGAAGTCAATAAAGCCAGCAGGTTTGAAAATCGCCGTGGCCATCTTGATGGTGGCCGCGCTTGCATATGGGAAAAGTTTCCCATATTTGACCCAGAGAAGGCCATGTTATAAAAGTTTTGCAGAACTAAAAAGGACAATAGAATATGGGTTGTACTTATCAACAATCAAGTTTCTTATATGGGAAAATATCAAGTGAATAGACATAAAACAGTTTATTTTTGCTTGTGGTCAAATTCTACCTGACATAGCAGAGCAACTGAACAGAGTGATCGTAGCACACCTTTTTATGGATGATGTTATAATCTTTCATATATAAAAAGAAATGAATAATGAGTCTCATATGGTTACTTTTTTGAAAGCTATGGTAACCAAGCCCAGATTAATTGAGATGACGCGGCCATACGTGAAGCAGATCCAATACAAGCAAGTGCCTTTGGAGCCTGCTAGTTGTGCTTTAGATAATGTTAACATAACAATTCCAATGACCGCAATTTATGAGAAATTTTCTGATAAATCTGAACAGTTTTTTAACCACTTGATTAAGCTAAGGATGCCGCTAATTTCAAGTAGACAATATTTTTTATTATGCTAATTGTGCTTATGCTGATATCGCTCTAAATTAAGTGAAGGTTTATCAATCATTGACAGCAGAGTCCACTTAACATTGTCTCCACAAAGGTAGAGAAAAATCCAAGACTAGCACATGATCTGAACTATAATAAGGTTTAGGGAACTGTGGATCTACAAACTACTACTTTTAGAGAGCATATAGTGCTTTGCATTTATAATTTAGATAACTCATTCTCACTTCACTGACAAAAGTTTATATATCATAGTTCAAAGATATTAATTGGCAAGACTTTATGTGACAGTATGGTGCTGGGTGTGATTTTATAATAAATAACTCAAAAAATTTGGCAAACTTTGTCGCTGTTTTATAACCATAAAGGTGACCCATAAAAAAGTAGGAGAGACAATTATATCAGCTTAGTAAAAATAGATGGAATCATCCCATTAAAGTATCATACAATAGCTCAACATTATAGAAAGCACTTGATCATAATGAAAAGTGCTGTGATATTACTTAAGGGCGTGAATACTAATGTTTGATAAATCCAAAGAGCAGTGTAATATAAAAAACTGACCTTACTTTTCATATTCTTACATATCTGTATGCTGGAGTCCGCACATCATGGCAGTAAGATAAATTGAACCATATGTTGTGCCTTGGATTTTAATACCTGGTCATGGTGAAACCAGATATTGGTTGCAAACCTATTGGATAGGCCAATACAGATAGAATAGAAATCAGTGACATATGCTCACTTAATTATTATCAAGGAACTTTTATTTTAAATTTATTGCGGGGAAGGCCGACCATGGGACGGACACTTCTGAATATGACTCAGACGAGACAAAACTCAGTACCAGGTGAGGCACCCCAGAGAAGCGATGCTATCTCTTGTTGCCAGCGGGAACGCCACTTATGGGAAGGGGGGAGGGAACGTGTGTAGGGGGCGTAGCCACTATTGAGCACGTGTGGAGGAAGGGGTCTGATTTGATGAACCAGACTGGGAACCAGGAGGAGACCAGCTGCCGGCGACGTGGTGGGAGATATCCAAACACCCATGCTTGAAAGTGGTCCACCAAATGAGACCGGAATCTGTGGACAGCTTCAGGGAGGGTGGGGATGGATCCGGCGATGGCATCCAAGACAATCGTGTGGATAGTCCACATGGCGATTGCAACCACCAGAGCATGAAGGGAGGGTGGGAGGGGGGAGGCCATTGATGAAGCAAACATATCTCTTGACA
>JAKSZP010003482.1:0-25994 GCA_022478985.1 Massospora cicadina | reverse complement strand
TTTTTTTCAGCACCTCAATGGAAAGGAGTGCTCTTAGCCAAGAGACTTACAAGGGTTTCACTAAGCTGGGCGAACTTGGGGATGAATTGATGGTATCATTCTATCATGCCCAAGAATACCTGTATGTTGCAAAGGGTTTTGGGCTCAGGTATTTTAGATATCGCTTTCACCTTATCTTGAAAGGGTTGTATCCCATCTTGAGAGATAGTGTTCCGAGGAAATCCGAGTCCTTTTGAAAAAAAAGTACACTTTGAGGGCTTCAGCTTAATGTTGGATACCTGAAACTTTTGAAACACTTCCTTCAGGTGAGAGAGGTGCTCAATGAAGGTCTTGGCTAAACTGTGATGTCATTGAGATAGGCAATCACACAGCTGAGCTTAAGGTCCTGGAGAATGTGATCCATTGCCCGCTGAAAAGTAGCAGGCGCATTACACAACCCCTGAGGTAGCCAAGTGGGGTTGAACAAACCCTTGCTGCAGATAAGGGCGCACTTCTCCTGATCCTGTGCAGAAAGGTCCATCTGCCAATACCTGCTAGCCAAGTCCATGGCGGAAAAGTATTTAGACACAGAGAGTTGGGCCAGAGCGACATCAATGTGGGGGATAGGGTAGCTGTCCTTCTAGGTGAGGTTGTTCAGTTTGCAGTAGTCCATCACTACCCAATGTTGTCATTTTCTTCTTTATCAATAGGAGCGGGGATGACCAAGGGCTTTGGGAAGGCACCAACAACCCAGCGTCCAACAGCTATTTGAGCTCTGTCCGCTTCTGTAGCTCCTCAAATTTGGATTTGTGATAAGGTTTGGAGCGTATAGTCTGAGCATCACTAACGCCAATGGTATGAGTCCAACCCTTCCTATGCCCATAGTCAGTGTTGGATTTGGAGAAAATGTTGCTATAGGCCTCGAGAAGGGTGTGGACCTTTTCTAGCTCTTCTGGGGTTAGTTAATCGGAGATATAAATTGAAGGTAGGGTACATAAAGACTGGTCAGCGGGTAAGCCCATATCCGCCATAGATCCAATACAGTGAACTTGCTTTATCTCTTCAAGGGGAATCAGCATGCCTCTTACAATCTTCTGATGCTTTTTTACAACCATATCCTTCTTGGTGAGATTCCTAACAGAAGGTTGATAGGTTGTTGAAAGGAAGGGTCTAACACGCCTGGTAAAACTCTGGGCTCCAAAGGACTAACTCCATCAATGCTAATTAAGTGCAGTAGGCAGTTCTGGGGGTTTTCACGGTAATCTTCGTGTCAACTACTTTTTGTTAACCAGCCTTGATGACCACCTCTTCATAAACGTAGAAAGGGATATCCTCTAGGGCGTCCACTGATTAAGCAACATTCATTTTATATAGTCCTGCTGTGATATAGTTTAGGGATAAAGCGGAAGAGGTATACTCAGATGTACAAACATAATCCTTTTACTAAGCTCCTCATTTTTCAAAATCATGAGCTTAGTAGTTAAGCAGGCAGAGATATCCCTGCTTCATGTTGATAATCCATTCATACTTTAGCATGAACTGGGTACCAATGAGTAGATCATAGGTATTGTTATTTTAGGCCACCGCTGGATCTGACAAGATGAGCTTCCCAAAACGAATGGGCGGAGAAGAGTGTGCCCTGATGGCGCAGATTTTTTGAGGGCATTCAGTCCCAAATTCTTGAGTGTAATAGAGATTGTGGGCCAGTTAATCTTTAATGAGTTTTGATGACACAACGTTTACTGAGACCCAGTGTCAAGGGATAGCCCTAACCCACACCCCACTAATGACGACCTCCACTTTGGTTAAGGTTCCATCCAAGTTGCGGGAAGACAACCTACTTTAAATGGAGAGTAGAGTCAAGTCAGGTAGCTATTTCAGTGTATTTCTCCTGGACAGACTGCAGGGTATGAACACATTGGTTTGGGCAGAGAAAGGTGGCGTGAGCTGGTTTCATCACTGGCAGTGTGAATAATCCAAGGCCCTTAACACTTGCTGGAAATAAGTTTGACAGTATATCCTAGCCCAATACACTCTCTCTGGGTTTATTTATCAGGTACCTCCAGTTCACCTGAGGCCCTGAAACATAATTGCCAACGTCTTCACAACACCCTTCTTATCTGTCATCAGAGGGGTTATCTATGCACATCAAGGAGTTTATAAGTTGTAAAGTTAGTTTAGACTTCCTTATTTGCCGGAGAGACCTTGGGGGCCGCTCATTTTACCCTATTATCTTTTGGGTGAGGCGTTGGAGTTATCACGGCTCGATTTTCAACCTTCATGGTAAGAGTTTGTGCTTCCTCATGGAGACAGGTTCCAGACTAGAGTTATCTGGATGAGAGGATAAGGCGGATACCGTTGCAGAGGTGGATGCTTTAAATTCACCAGCTTTGGGTTGATCAGTGGCTGTGTGCTTTTGTGAAAAAGCGGTTTATCCTTTGACCTGATTATTTAACCAATTGTTAGTAGGTGCGATTGGCACCTGAGGGAGGGGTTTAGGCTTAAGAGCAGGCTTAGGAACCACTTGGGAAGGCCGCTCTGGAGAAAAAGATGGACAGGGCAAAGGGACGACTGCTTTCAACAACTGGCTTTTTTGTGCTGAAGATGAAGGGGACTCTGCTCCATCATGGCCATTATCATTGTTGATTAATGGCATATAGGCTTGATTCCACCAAGTCAGTTTGCACAGGGTATTATCCAATGGGCAACCAAATCGGACAATATGAAGATCGGCAAATTTTAATAAAACTTGATAAACTATATTGGAGCAATCACCCCCTTAATTCAACCTTTATTAACCTTATATTAGTCGCAGACTTATCTGAAATCACCTAATCACTGGAAAAAGACCTCCTCCCTCAATCCTTCGTATGACTCTTTATATCTCAGTTCCCCAGCCAGATGCATCCTCAGCTTGGTATTCTTATATTCGTCTTCCCTTTTCTAGAAGCTCTCATTATATCAAATCTTGGCGTAATTCCCTTGATTCGCCAAATGATTAACATTTCAATCAATTATTATTCATGTACCTTTCCCATCAATCTCAAGACTTATCTCGATTCATACTCCAATCTGTCAATATAGGTATCATATCATCCAGTCATATCAACTTCCTGACATTACCCCCCCTTGACTGGATGATAGTCTCTTAATGTTCATATGCTCAAAGAAGCTTTGCATGAACTCAGTTGATAATCTGACCCCCCGCAGGTTCCTTAATAGTGTAGACATCCATGCTAGTCTTCTCAATTATCTCAAACAGCCTGGCTCAGATGTTGGAGAGCATGTTTTTTTTGCCTAACTCTGTGCTGGTCATGGAATAAGACATGGTCCTACAGCAAAAGGTGGAAGTTTGCTCTGTTGCTTCTGATCGAAAGCTTGATCATAAATCTTCTTGGCCAAACTAGTGGAGTAGGCTTCCGTTTGCATCTTGATCAATGTATCCATAAGAGTCTTCAAATATCGCTGAGGGTCCACCCACCAGTATCCTCTACACACAAGTAAAGCCTGGCGGGCACAGACGGATGTCAATCATACAGAAGTTGGAAAGGGCTCTTACCAGTGGATGAATGATAGCTGATATTATATTCAAACACAGCTGTAGGTAGGAGGGCACTCCATTTTGAGGGTCATACCTTTACCAATTTTAGGAGTATGTTCACTAGGGTTCCGTTGACCCGCTCCACCATTTTATTTGATTCTGGATGATAGGGGGTGGTTAAAACCCCACAGATCGCCATCAACTCGTTCAACTTTGGTAGGATGTGTGAAGTGAAATTGGTTCTGTTATCCATTAGAATGAACTGCAGGCAGCAGTGTCGCTGTATAACACACTCCACAGTAAACTTGGCAGTGGTGACTGCATCCAAGTCTTTAATGGCCCTGGCCTCCACCCATCAAGTCAAGCAATCGATGGCAACAATTATATACTTGGACTGATTGGCACTAGTTGGCAGAGGTCCCACTATGTCAATGGATACGGTGTGCCAGGCGAACTGGGGTTTAACCAGCTGGTATGTGGTCTTCTTGTGAAATGGCTTTTCCACTTGACACTGATGGCAACAATTAACCATTTCCAATATGTCATAATGCATGCTCTCAGTAGTATCAGGGTCATAAAAACTCCAGCGTTTTCTAAAATCCTCCATGACCTACAGCCTGATGAGCATCCATGATAATTGCAGGTCCCGCGGAAGGTTTAGGGAAACTCAGCGTCAAGTCTCCAATCTGCTTATATATTTCTCCCCCATGTAGGAAAGTATCCTCCTTGAGTCCGTCTAATACCTTGATCACCTGCGGTGGCTCATCCTGGTATTTGTTAGCCACCATCTTCTCATAAATTATGTCATCTAAATCCACCATGATATCAACTATCGGCAGCTGGGAAAGACAATCCACATTTTGATGTTTTGCTCCCAGACAGTGTATAATCTTGACCTTGTACACCTGGAGCTTCAGTGCCCACCATGTGAGCCATCCTTCTGGTTCACACAGATTCTGCAGCCAGCGCAAGGAAGCATGGTCTGTCACTACTTGGAATCTTACCCCATGTAGATATACCTGAAACTGTTTATAGGCGTAGATAACCACTAAACACTCCCACTCAGTAATGGTGTAGTTCCATTAGTGAGAGTTAAAACTTTGACTGCAAAATTTGACAGGTTGCTCCACGACATCATCTTCCTTCTGGGATAATACTGCCCCTATAGCGGAGAGGGATGCGTCTGTTTGCATTATGAACTGTTTGTAAAGTTGGGATATTGCAAAATGGGTGCACTTGCTAATGCAGTTTGAAACACATCAAAAGCGTTCTGGCATCAATCTGACCTATAGAAAAAACATATTTCTTTAACAACTCAAAAAGTGGGGCCCCAATACAACTGAAATTAGGAATAAACTGTCAGTAGTACCCAACCATCCCCAAAAACACTTGAATATCCCGCTTATTACCTGGGCAAGTCATCTTGCTTATCACTTCCACCTTAGCTAGCTGTGGTTTAAGCCCATTTAAATCCACGACGAACCTGAGGTATTCTAATCATTCTTTAAAGAAATGACACTTCTGAGGCTTAATCATATAATTAGCGGTAGCAAGAAGATAGAACACTTGTTCAAAGTGATCGAGGTGCTCAGTAAACATCTGTTAGAACACATTAATATCATCAAAGTAAACTAAGATGTAGGACTGCTTTAGAAATACCTAAAATTGTATCCATGGCATGCTGGAACGTAGCTGGGGCGTTGCACAACCCTTGTGGCATGCAAGTCAGCTGGAATAGCCCTTTCAAAGTGATGATAGTGCATTTCTTCATTCCGCTGATGGCAAATTGATCTGCCAGTACCCCAAGTTCAGATCCATGGCATAAAATAATTCGCCCCTATCAATTGGTCCAACGCGTCATCAGTCCATGGAAGAGGGTAGGAATCTTTTTTTGTTACGTTATTGAGTTTGCAATAGTCAATAACCACTCAATTTAGGCCATCTTTTCTTTACAATGAGCACAGGTGATGCCCACAGACTGTTTGATGGCTCTAGCATCCCTTGCATGATAGGTTTATCCACCTCGTCAGAGACAACCTCTTCCGCCACTTTTGATCATCTAATAGGTCATGATAAAATGGGAAAGTGATCCCCATATCTATCCGATGTACCACCCCTTAAGCATACCCCAAATCATGATCATCATGTTCAAAAATATCTAAATACTTTTCAAATAACGCCATAGCCTTACCTTGATGTTCCGCCAATAATCCAGTAAGTGGTTCCCATGGAACCACGGTCAATACGCCAAAGAAATGAGCATTTCAGTAGTCCGAGATCCTCCCACGAGCTGAAATCATGAATATGGTGAACCTCCCTCTATAGGAGCTAAGTGTAAGTAAGCCACCACTTGGTGCCACCGGATCGTTATTGTCTCCTTCTGTAAATTTGCTAGCAGCACTCACCTCCCCATTCCCAGGGAGCAGTAGCCTTGGAGCCACATGTGGTTCAAGCTATGTGTGCTGGTGAGGCGCCATAATTTCCCCATAAAGCCCTTTAGAGACATCGATTTTGAGCTCAGTCCCTACTATGCATTGATGTCCAGACGGTAGGCTCAAAGCACTCGCTGCTAAAGCAGAATCCCTTTGTACTCATAAATCTGGTTGGGGAGGGCCCTGGTTCACCGCTTCATTTGTCAATAACAAACAGAAATCACTCTGTTGCTGTATGCTAGATTAATTTGACTAGATTAGAACGGATCTGTTTGGATTCCACAAGAGGTAAAATAAAAGGGGATCTGTTGTCCTAAAAATATTAAGAGTTTCCTCCGCCATATTTAACACAACACCAAATTTCCTCATAAATTTCGCGCCAATCAACATGTCATAGTCGTTATTTGGTAGAATCACTGCTAGAGCGGAAGCCCAAACTGACCCAAATTGTAAAGGCAACACACTATATCTCCTTCTGACACAGTGATGTGCGTCCCATGGTCCCATATACTACTTGATGGTCCACATCCAGTTTTGACAGAAGCTTAGCCACTAACCTGGTAGAAACTATGTTCACAGGGGCTCCCATGTCTATGATAGCATGAATTTTTGTGTTTTGGATGAAAATGTCGCAGTAAGTGCATTCTGTGTAAGAACAACTATAATTGTTTATTACATGTACATCCAAGGGCTTTGTGTTACTCAAAAAGGAGGAAATGCCCTTACCGACTTGAGGATACTCACTAGCAATTTTCTCCACCAGAATGGCTAATTTAACCCCTACTAAAGAGGCAACGTCCATCAAGGGATCCGCATTGCTTGTGCCAGTCTGTTCCAGGATCTGCCACGCATATGACTTCTGCACGTCCTGGCAGAACGCAGGGCTTGGGAGAGAATTTTTATTTTCAGAAATGGAAGCGGGGATATCTGATGGAAGCTGTTGGTATAACAAATCATCTGATTGGGTTCCAAATCCCACCCAAAGAGATGCTTAGGAATCGTTAGGGACAATTTAATTGGACTTAGCGGTTGTAGAGCATCCCATCTCTAATCCACTCGAGCTTTTCCCTGCTCAATTTTCTCAGTTGGCATCAAATATGTAATGCACTGGCTCCTTACAATGAGCCACGAATGAGTTGGGCAACAGGATCCATGTTAAAGACCATAGGGCTGACAGGACTCCTGATACTACTCTCCTGGTGCGCGCGCTACAAGATTGGACAAGCACCCCCTGGAAGACAGTTGCAAGTATACTCAACCCCAGCAACATGCCTTGACTTCAAGACAAGGTATAAAGGGAGGCAATAGCCCTCCCAAGCTCACTCTCAAAGTCCAATTCTTGTTGATTTAAGCCAAACATGGCTGCAGTTAGGCAATATCTTTAAAATAAACCCAAATTATAAATATATTAATTTTAGGTTCCTTTATTTAATATTTAGCCAAGTTGATAGAAAACAGAACTGAGGAGCCTCCAGCTCCCAGTTCCTTCCCTATATACACATGTTAAAAGCTAAAATAAAATATAATATAAGCTTATGGTGCCAGCTTGAATGATGTTTGGTGTAAACTTTACAGCAGGATCGCGGAATCTTTACTCAATGGTTTCATGCCAGTTCCAATCCTCAACGGTTCCGCGCCAGTTCCATTTCGAATCCCAATTGAACCGCAAAACTCCCAAGCACCCGTTTCATTCCATTCTTGATTCAAATCCAAATTGAAACTCGAAACTACCCAATTTACTCGTTTTCCGTTTTGTTCTGACTTGGACGCCCATCTTGCTCCTTGGCCTACTCCAAGCTCCGGCCCCTTAGGCGTCCTTGCCAGAACCAATGCCCCCTCCTCCTCCATACATACAGACACAGCCTGCCCTGTCTTACCAAAGATCAGGGCAATGTGATGCTGAGGATAGACCTCAACCGTCACATCACCCCCCTAGACAGGAAGAACTCTTGGATTTTCTCAGGACATCGGGCACAATCCCTAGCTGACTGCCATGTGGACTCCTCAATAGGATGACCCACCCAACGTACCAAGAATGAACAACGTCCTCGCACTACTTTGGTGTCAAGAATCTCCTCAACTTCATACTCTTCGGCTCCTCCTCCAGCTGGAAATAAAGGAGAAACCCTTTCAGGTGGCTGGCCAAAGAATGGCTTGAGCTGCGATACATGCAACACCGGATGGGCTCTTGACCCTTCTGGGAGCTTCAACTCAAATGCCACCTCATTCACCGCCCTCACTACCTGATATGGGCCCAACGCCACCAGCCCCAATTTCTGGCTCCTTACAGGCAAGGCATAGTTCCGAGCATTCACCAAGACCCAGTCACCTCTCTTGAAAGCTCTACCTTCAGATCTATACCAGTCCGCCTTCCTCTTCTGAGCCGCGACCGCCACCACCAAATTCTTCTTCAGGAGCTCCAGGGTGTCCCGGGTATCTCATGACAGCTCATCTGCCGCTGGATTCCGACCTTGCTCCCTGGGCCCCATACCCTCTGGGTGTTGGCCGTGATTTGCGAAAAATGGGGTCATACCCGTGGATGAATGCTTATGATTGTTATAAGCAAATTGAGCCAGCTTCACCCAATATACCCAGTCATCCTGCCGCCCTGAGACATAGCACCTCAAATATTGCTCCAATATCTGATTTACTCTCTCAGTTTGGCCATCTGACTGAGGATGGTATGCTGACAAATGGCAAGCCTTGATCTTTAGATTCCCCAACATGTGGAGCCAAAATTTAGATGTAAATTGCGGACCACAATCCGACACAATCTCTTTAGGCATCCCATGTCTGGAGAAAACCTCATTTACAAAAATCTGTCCTGCCACCTTTGCAGAAATGGTTGACCAACAAGGGAAAAACTCTGCATATTTAGTCAGGCGATCCACCACCACCATCAAGGCATCCATCCCCTGTGACTTGGGCAGTCCTGTGATGAAGTCCACACTCACTGAGGACCATGGCCTGTAAGGAATTTGAAGCGGCTTCAATTTCCCCCCGGTGCCACCCATTGGGCCTTTGCCCTGGCGCAAACCACACAACATGAAACATACTTCCGCTTTGCCGCACCCACACCTCTCCATGAATAGTGACAGCGAACAAGATCTAACGTCTTCTCTTGACCGGGATGACCTGCCAGAGGATGGTCGTGATTAGCTGCCATTATCTCTTATTGCAGACTTTTCACAGGGACCCAAATCCTTCCCTCATGGCATATGATACCACCCCCGAACTGAGGATCCTGAATGCCCCCTGCTTGCCTCACCTTCTCCTGTATCTTTTTTTTTTAGTACTAGATGGTACCTTCTCCTGTATCTTCTCTTATCCGTTATCCCAGCTCACATCTTTGCTGTGCAGTCCAATTCTTCCTGCCATTCCTTCTCTCCAGCCCTGGATCGTTGCAAACAGGTTCTGTGGCAACATCGTGGCTGTATTGAACTTCCTCAACTCCTCATCAGAAAATACCAGTCCAGAATCACGGCTCAATAAATCTGGCAAGATATTTAGTTTTCCCGGCTTGTATTCAATCCGCAGGTCATATTGAACCAACTCTAAGTGCCACTGGGCCTGCCTCTGGTTCATCAGGCGTGGGGACTTATAGTATTCTAAGGCTTGATGGTCCGTTCAGATGACAACCGGGTGTCTGGCATACAATAGGTGGTGTTGCCACTCCCCTAAAGCTGCAACTATTGCCAAAAGTTCCTTATCGTAAACTGATAGTTGCTTTCAGCTGGTGCCATCTTCCAACTGAAATAACAGACAGGATGTTCAACCCCATCCTTACCCTCCTGCAACAACATGGCTCCAAGTGCAAAATTTGACGCGTCAGTCTCTACCACGAATGGTTTGTTTGGGTCAGGTGGGCCAGAACTGGGGCTGTCAGCAGACTCATCTTCACTTGCTGAAATGCCCTCTCCTCAGCCTCCCCCCAAACGAATGGCACGTTTCCCGTCAGTCTTGTCAACGGCACAGACCATTGGTCCAGATCCCTAGAAAACCTCCGCACGAAATTCACCACCCCCAAAAGCTTCGCACTTCAGTCCTATTCCCAGGAGCCTTCCATTCCCGCACCGCCCGCAACTTATCAGGACAGATCGCTATCCCTTCTTGGAGGACCACGTTCCCTAGGAAGGACACCGATTCCTTATTGAACTCGCACTTGGACGGCTTCAACCTCAAGCCCGCGTTCCTAACCACCTCCAACACACTTCTCACATCCCTCACATGGTCCTGTGCCGATCTGGAAAACACCAGGATGTCATCCATATAAGCAACACAACACCTACCCACCAAGTCCCCCAATACATGATCAATCATGCGCTGGAAAACTGCAGGGGCATTGCGTAGCCCAAATGGCATAACCCTGTACTCGAAGTTTCCCAGATGACATTTGAATGCCGTATACCGCTGGTGCTCAGGGCGAACAGGAATTTGATTGAAAGCGTCCACCAAATCCAATTTGGTGAACACCCCATACCCGTAGATCATGGGCAGAATGTTCTCCATGAGTGGCATTGGATAGGGGTCAGGTTCCGTCACCTCATTAAGGCATCAGAAATCAACACAAGGACGTAACTCCCCCCTGACTTGGGAACCAACAGGACTGGCGAAACCACTGGCGACTTGGAAGGCACAATCAAACCCATATCCAGCATCTTATGGACATAATCCTCCAATGCCTCTCGGGCCCATGGATTCAACGGATAGACTGGACAGCCCTTTGGTAACTCAGAGCCTTACTTGAACCGGAATCCAAATGCAAAATCCCCTGTAGGCGAAAAAAGGCGCATCACCTTTAGGCTCAAACACCTCCACAAAATCCTGATACTCCCTCAGCAATCCTTCCACTGGCACACTTGAGGTGATTCCACCCATGTGCTTCACCAACGAACCTTGGGACTGAAACGTCCATTCATACGTCCCCTGACCTCTAGGCGACAACAGAACCCTCTCTCTCTTCATATCAAACTGTGGGCAGAAATGGTGCCACCATCTCATCCCCAGCACCACCTAATGTGGCAGGTGAGCTACGGCGTGAAACTCCTCCCTGAATACCTCTGGGCCTTGCCTCAACAGGACCTTGGCCTGCACTCGCCATACCGCCGTTTTTTTGAGGCGTCTGCCAACGTCACCCATCCATCCTTCTGTAATGACAATCTATGGCTTCTTTCCCACTTCTCCTCAACATAATTTTCTTCAGCTCCGGTGTCAATCAAAGCTAGAACTTCACCGCAATCCCTTCCTTCATCCCCCACAAGCACATTGACAGGCAAAATCAGACAAGGATAAGATGAAGTAAGCGGTTTATTTTGAGGCACTGGAATCACTGGCTTCTTGCAAAAATTATAAGGAGTCTTCTTATTCTGAGCCTCAGGATCCTGAGCGGTAATCTCGATGGGAATCCCTGTCTCCCGCACCTCAACCATACTCTCAGGATTTCCTTGACTCTTCTTTCCTTCCTCCACATAGATAAACCCCTTAGAACCATGTATGGGCTCTGAACCTGCCCTTCTTCCACCACTCTGTCCTCGAAATCCCCCTGGGGGTCACACAAATTCCTGATGGGCCCGTACCAAACTCAACTGTCGCTCTACCTGCAAGGCTAAACCCACCTCTTCCTCCAACGTCGCTGCAGGTTTCACCGCCGCCATTGCCAATAATAAATCAGCTTGCAAGTTTTGGCGAAACATGCGCGGGAGCTGAGACTCAGGTGCCTTTGCTGCTCTTGCCAATGCGCGGAACATCTGGCCATACTCCTCCACTGACTTCTTCCCTTGACCACACTGCAGTAACGCCGCCCAGGCCGAATCCTGCGCCTCATCTGGACATGCTGCACGGTCAATCTAATCCAGACATTCCTCCACTGATACGGGTAACCCTGACTGCTCTTCTATAAGTTTTCGCACCCAGTTTGACTGCTTTACTGGAAGTGCCAACAGAACCTGACTTAACTGCAAGGCAAACGAATCCTCTCCACCCGCTGCCTTTGTCAAACGCCCCTGAAACTGAACCCGGCTAAACGTCTGGTGGATCAGTTCCAAGTCTTCCGATTTTAAAACCGTGGGAATTCTTCCTTTGTCCTTCCCAGGCCCTACCACTTTCCCACCATCCCGGGACACAGACTCTAAAATCTGGTATAATTCATGAAGCAAAAAGGCGGTGGAGAATATCACCACCAAGAGTGTTGCAGTATGGTTATACCACTTTGGAAACACAACTTCTTCTGGCACCTCTTTTGCTTGCCACCACAACGACAGGAAAGTAAATGAGTTCTGTTTAATGTAACGCACTGGCTCCTTACAATGAGCCACGAATGAGTTGGGCAACAGGATCCATGTTAAAGACCATAGGGCTGACAGGACTCCTGATACTACTCTCCTGGTGCGCGCGCTACAAGATTGGACAAGCACCCCTGGAAGACAGTTGCAAGTATACTCAACCCCAGCAACATGCCTTGACTTCAAGACAAGGTATAAAGGGAGGCAATAGCCCTCCCAAGCTCACTCTCAAAGTCCAATTCTTGTTGATTTAAGCCAAACATGGCTGCAGTTAGGCAATATCTTTAAAATAAACCCAAATTATAAATATATTAATTTTAGGTTCCTTTATTTAATATTTAGCCAAGTTGATAGAAAACAGAACTGAGGAGCCTCCAGCTCCCAGTTCCTTCCCTATATACACATGTTAAAAGCTAAAATAAAATATAATATAAGCTTATGGTGCCAGCTTGAATGATGTTTGGTGTAAACTTTACAGCAGGATTGCGGAATCTTTACTCAATGGTTTCATGTCAGTTCCGATCCTCAACGGTTCCGCGCCAGTTCCATTTCAAATCCCAATTGAACCGCGAAACTCCCAAGCACCCGTTTCATTCCATTCTTGATTCGAATCCAAATCAAAACTCAAAACTACCCATATTACTCGTTTTCCGTTTTGTTCCGACTTGGACGCCCATCTTGCTCCTTGGCCTACTCCAAGCTCTGGCCCCTTAGGCGTCCTTGCCAGAACCAACGCCCCCTCCTCCTCCATACATACAGACACAGCCTGCCCTGTCTTACCAAAGATCAGGGCAATGTGATGCTGAGGATAGACCTCAACCGTCACAACATACACTTGTGGGTTGTTAGGGCAATTACCTGCATAATGCCCTCTTCATCTTCACTGAAAGCAGGTATTCATAAAAGGTTCACGTATATAGCTTGTGGCGGAAGAGCCAGTTTGAAAATTGACAGTATGGTTCCAGGATTGTGGACAAACTGGTGGATTGTATATAGGCCAAAAAGGATCCACTGATTTGTATGATGGATGAATACGTTCCAGAAGTTGATAGCTCTATCACTGCAGCCCATATCCTGAAGAGTTTGGTGCAATGACAGCAGAGATTTTTTGGGCTGTATTAGGGGTGCTGATCATGGTGGAGAGTCGACATAAGGTGTTCACAATTTAAATAAATCATGTATCTCTATCCAAAACGTGAGACATAGCGCTGTATAGTTTCTGATATGGTTTGACAGCCGCCATCATCACTATACCAACATCCTCAGTGAATAAAATGTTAGCTCTGAGTAGTACATGTGCTTCTGCAAGAATAGTTCTGCAAATTCAAACAGGGTCTCGTTTTGGTGAAACTTTATAGTCAGGAAGTCTGCCTTCCATTGGGCCATATTAGTCACGCCTCCAAACATCCAAAGAACAATAGTTTTAACTTCTTCATAGAATACCAAGCTATCTTGAAGGTAGCAGGTAACTTGACCAGCGCTTTCCACATCTAAGGCAGACAGCAACAGTTTTGCTTTCCGCTGATCAGAAGCCCCTTCCATGGCAAATTCAAATTTCTTGAAGTAATCATGTAGATTCCCATCATGACTGAAGAGAGAAAGTTTCTCGATCTGAATAGCTTTGCCTTGCTCCAGGCTTCTGCCGCAAGAAGCAGGCGAATTGTTTCCTGAGTGAGTAAGGGAACCACCCCCTTGTGAACTATCATATTGCCGGCCAGACAGACTCAGATCCATCAAAATGGGTTTAGAAGAAGCAGTGTCATGTGGGGGGTCCATCGCACCACCTGAGGGATATTTGTTAGCTGATCCATAGCATTATTCACCTGAATTACCACTAACTGCACCACTTCCCCCAGCTCTGGAGTGCTCCACAACATGTTCATTGATTAACTGCTCCATTTCAACCAAATAGCATCTACATCGTCCATCCTGGAAATTCCGTTGAAGTGTCTCATATTGATGTTGCAATTCCTGATGGAATTCCCGCTCAACGTTCAGTTTTTGCTCCACTGCTTGTAGTCGCAGAAGGACTACTTCAATTATGTTCTGCATTTGTGCACGCTGCCAGCTAGCATTACCCACTTGATGATTAGCATTGTTTATTTGGTTAAGGAGGGCGTCTTGTTCCCATACCAATTCCTCGTTGGCCCTTGAAAGGTATCAAGCCATACTTGCATGTCCGCATACTCTATTGTCTCATCAATCAAAGAGGAAAAGCTCGACTGTGCTCCACCTGGCTAACAACTTCCAGTTGGGTAACATGACGGACTAGCTGGAGATATTTGGGGGACGTTGAACAAAGGATAAGCGCGTTATTTGTCGTTTGCTGACTACTCCATTTGATGCCAAGTTGGGTTAATTCAGCTGAGATGGAACTGACTTGATCCACCACTTGTTGTTACATCATTGTTATTCTTTCCCTCTGCTGAGCAATCACAGCTTCAAGCGCTTCCACCCATTCTGCAAGATCTTTCATGAAGAGCTTGGTATTGCTTCCCAACGTTTTTATGTCCTGAATCCATTCTGCCAATAGGCCATACCAATCTAACAGTTCTCCTGTTACCTGGGGTAACTCTAGATTTAACTGTGGTACTAAAATGTCCAATTGACGGCGGACGTCCCCAACACAATGGTCCATCTGCATTAGTGCCCCCTGCACTTCCAAAAAAGAGCAAACGAGGCAGTTGAGCAAGAGGTGGGTATTGTTTTGCTGTGCTTGAGCAAACCGCATTACATCTCCAATCTCTATATTGTGGCGAGCCAACATACGCAGTAGCTGGTGAATAGATAGTTTCATATGGGCGACAAGATACTTCTCAATGCTGTGAGTACCAAGGCGACGAGTCAACCCCATTGTAGTTGTTCTAGATAGGACATGTACAAGGCGTAGTGATTTTCTTGGTCTCATTGGTTATAAAACAAACTCAAGGAATTCTCCCCCGCCTCAACTTCATATAATTGTTACCCATGCAACCGCCACTCCATAATATCCTGCAGCTGCTGAGAGGTCACATTTGTGGAGCATCCTTGTTGCTCAGCTGTCAGCTCAGGGCCGTTTCCTAATTGCAGATTGATCATAACTTCATCATCACCTGGTTTGGGTACAGTAAATAATACCAGTTTGTTGTTAGTTGCCTCCCATGCTTCATCAACGTAATTTACGCAGAATCTGATCAAATTTTGTCATAACAAATGAGGGCTTGTCATCGTATCCTAGCATTGAAGAACTACAGTTGATCAGTGGCCCCCTGTACTGAGCACCACTGTTGATTCTTGGCATATAGGCTTATTTCCGCAAAGTCAGTTTGCACAGGGTATTAGCCTATAAGCAACCAAATTGGATGATATGAAGATCGCCAACTTTTAATAAAAACTTGATAAACTATATATGGAGCAATCATCTCTTTATTCGACCTTTATAAACCTTATATTAATTGCAGACTTATCTGCAATCACCTAATCACCAGGGAAAGACCTCCTCCTCAATCCTCCGTATGACTCTTTATATCTCAGTTCCCCAGCTGGATGCATCCTCAGCTTGGTAGTCTTCTATTCGTCTTCCCTTTTCTAGAAGCTCTCATTCATATTGAATCTTGGCGTAATTCCCCTTGATTCACTGAACGATTGACATTTCAATCAATTATTATTCGTATACCTTTTCTGTCAATCTCAAGACTCATCTTGATTCATACTACGATCTTCTGATATAGGTAGCATATCATCCAGTCATACCAACTTCTTCATAATCATCTGACTATCATTATAAAAAGAAGAAGCATTTTGTGATGGCAACTCCATAGAAGCAGGTTTCCAGATGGAAATGTCCATAGTAGAGACTAAATTGGTCAGCTTAGATGCTTGACTCAGAGTTCCTTGTGTAGAGTCAAGTTCATAGATATCAGCCACTGCTAGCAAGGCCTCCTTGATATCTCATATATTTTTGAAAGAGCGCTTTATGGAAGAGAAATGCATTTCCAAAGGAGGGATGAGATCTGAGCCAGCCAAGGTAGCCGCAATAGCATCATCTAGTGGTAGCATTTTTGCAAGCAGTAAAGGTTGGGCCTTTTTGTAAAAGTGTATAGAAAAAGAAGCAATAGATTCCCCCTGTTGTAGGCTAAGGCACATAAAGGCCTGTTTTGTCTTTGCAAGCTTTTCGCTGATTCAAACTCCTCAATGAGTGCTTTCTTTACCTCAGCCCAAATTTTAAGGTTGTCCATATAGGGGATCATCGCATATTGGGTGGAGCGGCTAAGGCAGGGGAGGATGTACTTTATTTTTTGGGGATTAGTAGTCCCTTCATAACTGCCTCATACACGAAAAGAAATGAGGCAATGCTAACTCTACTGGGGTAAATTTGTCTCTGAATGGGAGTTTGGTAACAACTGGAGAATCCTCATGAGAAGCTTGGCATGCGCGCAGCTCAAGTGATTCAATTTGAGACAAGGCGCAGGCTGGATTCTGGGCTAAAGCATCCCAGTGAGGGTCAGAGGCAGAGGGGAGGTTGTGAGAGTAAATGATCCCAACCCCCTCCATTTTTGATAATAGTTTTGTGATGTAAACCCCCTGTAGTGAGCACCACTTATTGGAAATCAGGCTTTTTGATGGCTCGCTAGTGTGTTTTCACACCTGATTTTCATATAAATAATAGCAGGAGAAGCGCGGTTCTCTACTGCTAAGATATATAGGATTTTGGGGGTTATTTGACCACTTGTATATAAACTTTTAATAAACAAACTAAAAGGATTATATGTTTTTATGATTTTTATTAGTCATCGTGGGGAGGTTAAGAAACGAACCCCTTTAATAAGCAATAATAGTATTCAATATGTTGAGGCTCAAAGTTTGGATTGCTTAGTAAAGTCCAAATTAGGAAGTATTGAGGTTTGACCTATCAGATTGGTCAAGACTCACCTTGCTTCAATCAGGGCGGATGGAGAAGTGACAACCTGAAATATGACCCATGAGGAAGGAATTTTATATATTTAGTCCAATCAGAAGGCGGAAAAAATTTTCATCTTTCTGGATCCCCTCCAACCTTATAAAAGGGGCCGATCTCTACAGGGTAGATTGTACTAAATTAGTTACGGCCTGGGAGGAGCCTCCAATGGACTCTCCTGAATCTGCCACAAAGTCAGCGCAACTTAACTACCTGACTTCATGGTATTGGGCCGAGTATTATTACTAAACTTACAGCCCCAATTCAAAGAATGCCACCAAGAAGTGGTAAGAGTCTTTTAGCCGATTTTGTCCTTATTTTCGTCCATATTTTTAACTGATACACTCTTATTACACAATTGGACTTGTGATTGTCCAACAGCCATCACTAGTGGAAGGTAGGTAGCGCGAGTCCCCATGAGGGAGTATCCACAGGTTTGAGTTCCGCCAGGGAGGTCAAACCGCATTCCACCAAAAATAATGGCTGCAATTAAGTAAGGCACAAAATTGTGCATCTGCCAGGTTTTTCCAATAATTTTTCAATTGAGCCCGCCCTCAACAGGTATGGCCATGGTCAATTCTTTTCCAACCCCAATGGAGCTGGCTATATGTGGCCTGGCCATAGATGCAACCTGCCATTCACTAAAAGCGTCATTATTTTCATGCCAAGAGCAGTAATGGCATAACTAATTTTCCCACTAACAAATTTGATGCCAATCCACCTGGTCAGGTCAGATCTGAGTTGGTATCAGAAAACATTCTGGGTTGATAATTTGCCATAATCAAATCGTAAAATTTTCTTGATGGTAGTGTGCTTAGCTTTAGTTCCCCATTTGTGAGCATTTAGGAAGCAGTCCATGAAGATACCGCTGTCGCTCCATTTTCTTTCCATTTCCATCATTTTGGTCCTAATAAGAGCTTCTTAAAAGATATCCTAATTTAATTGTAAGTTATAGATTCCCATACAAACATTTGATGGTGATGATTTCCAACTCTTAAAATCTCTGGATAGTCCTTGTGGATACCTTTTTTCAATTTCCATCCATCAATATGGATGACTGTACCTGAGATATTCTGTCTGGGTTTTTGGGTGGTTATTCACATTGAACTCCAGGCCAGTCTTTTTTATTATCAGCACGCTCCATGAAAAGGTGAAGAGGCCCACATTTACATCCTCTTCATCCTGCCCTATGTGTGGGGTACTTCATTAGTTTAGTTATATGAATGGTAAGTTCAACTGTCAGCTAGAGTAGTGTATGCTGCAAGGCTGACGCGTTCAGTAGATTGCAGCTATCTCCTGGGGTTTCAACATCTTCTTTGGCCCAAACACCAGTAAGGTCTACCCCTGGGCTGACTGGAGGAGGACCTGGAGTTTCCCCTTTTCATCGTGTAGGTATGCAGGCATGGGTTACAAGTATGTGGGTGTTGTTTGCTCCTGGGGTTGTTGATCTGCCACCTCATCCCACTATTTGGGATTAAAATGCTTGTATTCTCACAGTTGATTCTGCCGCTTCAGGGGAGCAGATGTACATGAATCTTTTTGTGCCCCAGTTGTCCCCATGGGGAAGTGAAAAAATTGGGTTTGTTCACATAGTCTTGGACATGACCTTGGTTCCTGAGTATGGACTGGGGGTTGGTTCATTGGATATCCCTTCTCTCCCAAGTGAGTCTCACACCTTGGTAAAGAAAAAAGATCAGGCTTACTTTTTGTTTGCAAGTCAAGATCCTGTTGGGCGCTCAACTGGCCTCTGTTGAGTCTCTTGTTGACACAGGAGTCACCGGGAACTTTATAAATTTGCTGGTTGCATAGGGGCTGGATCTCATTTGTATGTAAAGGTCCTCAGTTTTGAGTGTGCCGTCAGCTTTGATGACTTGCTACCTGGTTTTTGCCCAGTACTATTTTTAATGCATGGGTTTGGCTTCTGCAACTGGTTTAATGAGGCGCCATATTTATTATTTCCCATTATCCTGGGGCTAGTTGGAAGTGGTGGCAACAGGTTCATATTGCCCTGGAACCAAAACCTTTTGTCATTTGACAATCCTCACGCGAAGGGCATGATTATGCTGATCAGTACTCTATCTTCTGTGGGGGCAAAGGGATTTATCACTGCAGTGCCATCCCTCACAGTGGTGCCGGCGGATTTCTCTCTATCTTGGCCAGTTCCAGTATATTTTTGACAGGAAAAAGTCAACAGCCTTCCCACCCACTCTGCTTATGATTTATCCTTTCACTTGATAGTGAATGTAAAAAACATCAACTTTCCCCTGTATAGTTACACAGAGCAGTAATACAAGGCTCTGGAGGTGTGGTTAAACACCATGCTTGCAAAGGGTTAGGTGTTTAAGGACTTCTCACCAATCGTCTCTCCCATAGTGTTTACTCAGAAGGCTGATGGCACCTTGCAGCCCTGTGTGGACTATGGGCATCATAATAACATAATCGTTCACAATCCCTACCCCTTCCCCTTGAGCAGACAGTTTTCCAGGAGATTGCAAAATCCTGGTTGTTTTTGAAGCTTGGTCTCATAAATGCATTTAATCAGATTCAGGTGGTGTAAGGTCAGGAGTGGCTTATACCAATTCATATTATAAGAAGGTCAAAAGTTCTACATAATGCCTTTTAACTTGAAAAACGTCCTAGCCATATTCCAGCATATGCTCACTGATAAGCTTGACAACCTTCAGTTTTCCTATTCGGTGCCATATATTAATGATATCTTTGTGCATTTTTCCACTTCTGAGCAACATGAGAAGGACCTGGAAGCAGCGTTAGCTGCGCTTCACAAAGATGACCTCTAAGTGAAGCCTTCTAAATCAAGTTTTTCAAAAATGACAAACCTTCCTAGGTAACTTGGTCTTAAGGGTAGGTATACAATTCCTCCCAGAAGGATGGAGCCATCCGCTTGTTGCCCACACCCAAAGATGCAGCTGTGGAGCTTCCTGAGCACTATCATCTTTTTGTAAAATTCTCTCCTGCCCTTTCGAAGCTGGCCATGCCTCTATACCGCTTGACAGGAGGGAATGTTCCATTATGATGGACAGCGGATTGCTAACAGGCATATGATGACATCAAGGAGGTGTTTGTGGCACCGTCAGTGCTCAAGCATGCTGATCACAACATGCCTTTCACCATTGCATGTGATGTGCTATTGTCAGATGTGGGGACAGTGTTGCTTCAGTAACAGGATGGTTTGAAACATCATGTCATTTATTTCTTGCACAAGTTTGCTTTGTCCAAACATTCCTAGGCTATTTATGATAAAGAGTTGGCCGCTGTGGTATGGTCGCTTATGCATTGGTAGTACCTCCTCCAAGGTGCATGACATGAAGTGACTGCGGACAGATCATCACAGTCTCATGTATTTCTGCAAACTGCAGAAGCTGACGCATCAACTGCCTAGAGATACATGATCTTTGCAGTTTTAATTTAAGTATAAATTTTTCCAGGGTTTGCTGAATGTCATCCATGATTTTCTGAGTTGTAACCCATCATTGAATCTGATGTTTTTGGAAGAACATGAGCTTACAACAGTAATTTTGCAAGTCCATATTTAAGCTATTGCCTCTCCCCTAGTTTCTGTTGCAGAGTGGGTTCCAGACGCTCCATTGGTCGATCAGGTGTTCACAGGTCAGACAGCCTGTGTGTAGGGTTGGAGCTGGTTGACCTTATGGACTCCTGTAGCATCAACATATGTAGTATTTGTCAGTGGAGCAATGATTTTTTAAGGCTAACTTTTGGTTTTACACCCATCTTTGCTCCAAAGTAGTTTACGGGCTCACCATGACCTCCAGCTGTCATAAGAGTGCTTATAACTCACCCGTTACCAGCGAGGTGGTGCATGGTGCACAGCCACACTGCCAGGGAAGTTTTCATCAGTATTATGGTGAGCAAAGCCCCAAAGAAGGTTCTGGAGCTAAAGTAACACAGGGAAAGGGTGTACAACGCGGTAATATTAATAGATAGCAAACATACAACAAGACTTGGGTCGACCCCATAGGGGAGTATATATCTAAGCGGTGATCTGGGCTGGAGTGCTAGGGTGCCTTGGTCTGGAGGAGACCAGGGCGGCCCAGCGGTGCACCAGATTTGGTAGTTGATTTTGTGCAATTGAAATGGCAGATGTTATTTATGACCTCCTCAAAGAGGTCCAAAGACAGGTTCGCCCAAGTTAAAATATAAAAGCGTAAAATAACGTGATTTTATTAATGAGGAAGACGACCAATGAGGAAAGTTGGTCTTAATAACCATACTTTAAGCAAGGTGAGACGAGTCATTAATCAGAGAAATGGTTCCAATCGTAAACAAACCAATCAACGCACCCCACCATCAACCAGAGTACTGTATCTCAAGATCAAATGAACTCATGTGATTGATTGTAAGCTGAGCCATCCTGATTTGTAAATATTAATAAACTGAATGGGTTTCAAACCCTGTTCTTTGAGCAACCAAAAGAACCATCATTGTTAAGGATATAACTTGTCCATTTTAACGCCACTGCCATAACAGTGGGCTGGGATCATGCACTTCTCCTGGACTAACCTGGCCATATTTGGCCTGCACCCAGCGTTGGTCCAAGGTGTGCTTTAAGTCAGGGAGGTCCTGCAACTTGAATCTTTTGGACTCCTGGCGTCCAGACTTGTATTGGCAGTTGATCCCCTCAATGACGTCATGTAAACACGATATTACCCTCTCCTCTTTTTTGGGCTCCACCCTCCCCCTCCAGGGACATTCGCCAAGGAAAAGTTTTTGTGGGAAAGGGCCAACTTCAAGGCTGCGATGGCTTGCTTGGACTTAGATCCTGAAGCCCTTAGAAAAACGCTTGCGGAATACTTCAATTAGGTCTTGGCCATGGGTGCAGTCACTCACTGGGGCCCAACTGTTCTCCGCTGCATCAAATCCTTTCCAGGTTACAAGATACTCAAGTCTTCTTCTTACCCAATGGGAGACTACTATCTCCTCCACTTCCCACTCTGGGCCCCATCCACGAGATAAGCCTCAGGAGTCTCTGGTGTTAGGCCCTCAAACAACGTAAGCTTACTTTCATGGAAGACTAAAAGGTGCGTAATGAGGGAGGAGATCCAACTAATATGAGGCGTGGCCCACCTTTCTGACAATGCGGTAAGGCCCAATCCTCTTTGGTCCCAGTTTATTTCATGGTTGCATTATTGAGATGTTTTTAGCATCCAGAATCACGTTTTCTCCTTCCTTGTATGCTGGACCAACTCGTCTCTTACCATCAGCGTTCTCCTTGTAAGCTTGCATGGCCGCATTCAAACTGGTGTTCACCCCCTGATGTACTTTCTTGATTATCTTCGCAAAGTCCACCACAGCTTCCACCTTGTATCCACAACTGGGCTCCATGTTGAAGGCGGGTTTATAGCCATAGTTGGCGAAAAAGGGGGAACAACCAATTGATGCATGCTGAACGTTGTTATAGCTGAATTCGACCATGAGGAGATGGGAAATCTAACCTGAATGATCTGATGCAGTGTAACACCTCAGGGACTGTTCTAGGCACTGGTTCACTTGTTCAGTATTCCCATCTGATTGGGGGTGATAGGCAGTTGAATGGCAGGAGCGAATAGGAAAAGTCTTACACAACTCTTTCCAAAAGACAGAGGTAAACTGGGCCCCCATTCACTAATGATCTCTTGGGGGATCCCATGAAGAGAAAAAACGTGTGGCACAAAGAGCCTGCCCATCTCTGCCGCGGTTAATGTGGTTCTAAAAGAGATAAAGTGGGAGAACTTTGTAAAACAGTCCACCACTACCATGATGGCGTTGTAGATTTCAGAAGGTAGCTCCACAATAAAATCTACCAGTAAGGAAGTCCAAGGCCCTTCAGCTTTTTGAACTGACACCAACAACACTGCGAGGGGCTGGCGATTTGGCTTCATTTAATAGTATACTAGGCAATCTTTAAAATATATGGCAACCTGCATGGATAATCCCTTCCAATTATAAGCGCGGATTAAGCTCAAGGTTCCTTGCTTTTCCAGGGTGGCCAATGGTGATCCCATCATGATGATACTGGATAATTTCAGGCAAAGGGGTCCTTCAGGAATCTATAGGCATCTCTGAAACCACACCACCTCGTCCTTAACGTGATATACCCTGTAATTTCTTCTTAAATTAACTTGCTCTTAGAGAGGATCATAGTATACTCAGCTGACAACAGCTGTGAAAAGACTATCTTTTTTAACATACCATATTCCTCTGCATTTTCCAGAGGAGCAAGCGCTGGCCCATGGGCCAATGGAAAGGGAAGTTGAGACACAATCTTACCCGCCGGAATCACCAAGTGGGTGTTATGTACCTCTACCTCCTTAGGATCAAGAGCTAGTGCAGGGTTTCAGCTCAATGCATCTGCCAAACCATTCTCCTTGCCCTTTTTAAATCCATAAGAAAATGCAAATTGGGCCAGGGTCTCATGCCAGCGGGTCTGCCATGGTGTCTGACATGATGTGCATGGTAGTTGTTGATTCTTGGCGTTTGTGGCTCAATTCCACTGAGTTGGTTTTGCACAGGGTATGAGCCATTGAGCAATTAAATCGGATGATGTGGTGATCGCCAATTTATAGTAAAACTCTAATAAATTATGTATGGAGCTATTGCCCCTTATTACGACCTTTATTTTACTATAAATTGCAGAATTATCTGCGCGCTCTCCTTTTCTTCTAAAAAACCTCTAAACCTTTTATCTTCCATCAGACTCTTTATACTTCAGTTCCCCAGCCAGATGCATCCTCGACTTGTATTGGGATTTTTGCTCATATTCCCAGCCTGCTAGATTACCTGGTGTCACTAAGGGAAAATTCCCTAAAGCAAAGTGAATTGGAAATCGGTTGGCCCAAATTTTGGAGGAACTACATTCAGGGGATTTTGGGATATTCGTCTGGTCATATCCATTTGGGATCAATCCAGATGAATACCTAATATCTCGTCGGGTGGAGCCTCCAATGAAATAGGGGCATCTGATAGTGATTAACTATCAGGTGTACCAATTGGGATCAGTTGGGTTTCATCACTGACTGTTTGGGAATGTATGATGAGTTATGAGGTGAGTGATGCCGCCTGCAACTAGAAAATTGATTGGTTGGTGAAGTGACCTGCCATAATAGGTAAAAAGTCCCATTATCTAAGCAGGTCGCTAGCCAATTATGGTTGGTTCAATTGGATCGAGAGATAAACGTTAGGGACACATTTCCAACTCTTTCCGTTTGAGGTCTCAAGGATGTCCAACATTAGAATCCTAGCAAGGATAGGGAAGACCACTGCTGCCGAGATGAGGAAGGGTGATTCAATGGCAACAGCTGCCATTTCATTGAAGAGGTGTCAACTGAGGGTTAGACGGC
The DNA here is from genome assembly GCA_022478985.1 of Massospora cicadina. Lineage (NCBI taxonomy): Eukaryota > Fungi > Entomophthoromycota > Entomophthoromycetes > Entomophthorales > Entomophthoraceae > Massospora > Massospora cicadina. Next base: position 1,470 of record JAKSZP010003482.1, on the reverse strand, counting down.
CAAATCTCCTATAAATTCCCTAGGATTCACTATAACAAAAAAACACATACACTTATACATACTACTCTAGAACATTAATAGTTTTATTGTAGATTTGGTAATAGTTAGACTATCAGCATCTAGCGTGAAGATTCCATCTTAAGGATATTTTTGCAGAAGGCAATAATTGGTAGACTCTTAAAAGAAGGGTAGAGATCCAAGCAGGGATCTAGAGACAAAGGGAACCACAACCAAGGGATCGCTGCCAACTGTGTGTTGGGCCAAAGGAGACTGCCATCAGAGGATCTTGACGAAGATCAAGTGGACAGTAATATAGGGAATGAATCCCTACAAGTATGACTATCGAGTACTTAATCAGAGATACCAGCTGAAGTGTTGGGCCTGAAATAGTTCTAACTCAACTACAGATAATAGTCTCCATACTATTATTAGATTATATATTCTTACAACGCAAGGTGCACAAGGAAACTGAACCTGTGCAGTAAAAAGGTTACTGGGTTGACAACTGATAATCAACTACAGAGTAAATTTTTACAAGTTGGTGCTCACTACAGGGGTAGTTGAGTAGAAAAATCTATCAATTATGTCGTATAAAGAAGATGTTTCCAATTTTGGAAATAAGTCACTGAAGGTAGAAACGAAGATAGAACGTGAAGAAGATCACCTTCAGTAGCATCCACCCAGATCAGCAGTGAAGCTCTGAGTGAAGCAAAATGAAGATACTAAAGTTCAGGGAAAAGGACTTGCAGCCTAGATACAGAACAATCTAGTGCTGCAAGGAAACCAGTTCCACCGGATATCTACTTGAGATTAAGAGTATCAGCAGGGCCAACTTGGGTTGGAATTGGGCCCGCTGTATATAGTCCAAAGGAGCAGCAGGATCAACTCATGTTGAAATTGGATCTGCTTTAAATAGTCCTGAGGAGAGAGTGTTTAGATGAGGCATTGGACAAAATAAGAAGCAATCAATCCGGAGAATTGGATTGCTATACCAATGAAGAGATGAAGTCAAAATAGGAAATGATTGATCTAAGATAGTGGAGGAAATCGTTTGGTTTAAGAAAAATCAATCACTGGTCAGAAGTTGCTGGAGACAAGTTCAATAATTCCGGAAAAATTGAATGAAGCTAACAAGGCCAGAATAACCTGTGTAATTAAAGATAGCCATGAAGGCTGAAAATCGTTTTCAGAGGAAAAAACGAGCTGGACAATCAGATGAAACTGTTGGCTAATGAGATACAAAGATCCAAGAAGCATCAGTTTGCCGAATAAGAGATGAATTTGGGCCTGATGGATGAATCATCAGTCAGGATTAGAGGCCTAATTCAGGAGAACTGACCAAAGTCGGCAAGTATGGCCTATACATGATTTGACAGCGCTGCTGGTCATATAGGGAGAAAGGTCAATACTAAATGGTAGTATTGAGCCTAAGAGAAAATAATTACAATGTTCCCAGCGGACCTCTGAACC
>JAKSZP010003481.1:0-26063 GCA_022478985.1 Massospora cicadina | reverse complement strand
ATTCTCAGCACGCCTAGATGACAAAAAGGGATATCCACAATGGTCTCAGAATGCCTAGCTGATGAAAAGGGATATCTATGGTGGTCTCAGCATGCCTAGCTGACATAAAAGAGATATTGGTTCAATTTCAGAAAATATTCCAGCTGATATTCATGAGGAATAGTATAATTAAATTGCCATTTGTATCAGCCCACATGTTGGCTACCAAACCCAATGATTTCCCATGAGTAATTACCCATTTTGAGTCAATTTACTCATCTCCAAATTGTCAGCAACAATCCCTGACAAAATAGGAATTATAATTCTCATCATATTTGATTCTCTGTGAATTACAATTAACTATTTAATTGGTGATTATCACCAAAGAGATAGCATAATCAATCAACATCTCAAAGCTTAATCAATAAGCTAAATTAAATAAATGAACCAACTATCTTAAATTAATTGAAGCCTAGATAATTTTTAAAGCTGGATAATATGGTCATATAAATTTCCACATTTGGTTGATTTTGATATTTTAAATGATTTTAAGTGGTTAAAGTCATTTAGTTAATAGTAAGTTAATCTAACTTAAAACTGAATCAAAAACCCAAACAATTTTTAAATACCTACTCTAGCATAATCAGCTCATCTGTTAGCTCTAAACTTAGAAATTATAAAAGTCAGTTGTTCAAATTCTGACACAATCACTTTTATTTAAATACTTATTATCATATAAACTATTTATATAGTTATAGCTAATATTGCAAGTGCAAGTAAAACTAAAAAATGATGAACCAACGTAGTAATAAATATATAGTTAAGAATTTTATCAATATATAATAAATGAATTTATATATATATCTCTGTTTGAGATTTGTAGACTCTGACACCATTTGAAAGATTGTGATGAAATTTTGTGAGTTGTTGTGGGCATGCTATGAAGGTTTATGAATTCTAAAATATTACTATTTTTATAATAAAATAAAAAGTTTTATATGTAACAAGTGAAAATTTTATAATTTTTTGATGGTAATCAGTAAATGTTATGGCTGAGTACTTAGAAATTTAGCTAATCAAAGTTTTAAATGGCTTTGTTAAGTGGTTAGTGGTCATTTGGCTAGTTAGTAAGTTAATCTAAAGTAAAACTTTGAATCAAAAACCCAATTGATTCTAGAAATACTTCCTCTAGCATGATCAACTCAGCTTTTGGCTCTAAGCTTGAATTTTATAAAGGTTGGTTGTCTAATTTCTGGCACAATCACTTTTATTTAATCACTTTTTTATCATTTAATCATCTTATAAATAAAAAAACTATTTTAATAAAAGCAAGTGTGTGCGTGCACAATGCCCAGCCAAAATTACAGCATATAGAGCTTTGAAATTTGGATATAGGTGTATGGGAGGGGGTCTGTGTGCACTTCAAAGCTTAATTAATTAATTTTTATAATAAGATAAAAAGTTTTATATGTAAGAAGTTAATATTTTATATGGTTTAATAGTCTTTGGTATAAGTTAAAGCTGAACAGTTTGATATTTAGTTGATTTGATAGTTTAAATGGGTTCACTGAGTAATTGGTGGCTTTAGGTTGATCTGATGGGCTTTATTAGTTTCAGATAAATGGTTGACGCTATAGTTAAATCCGATATATAATTAGTTCTATCTTTGTGGTTGATAGTTTTGGTTTGATTCAATCTATATATTAATATGTGAAGAGAAAAATTTGCGTCTCTTTTTAAGCATATTACACATCAACAGAGGAGTGTGAGATTTAGTATAATTAAAATTTATATGGAGAAGAAATGAAGAAAGTTAAAATTTATATATAATATATATTACAAATACATTTAATTAAATAAAACAAAAATTTTGTACTTTTGACAAGTTAAGCTTAAGTTGATTTGTATCTTGGAAGACAAGTCACACACTTAATGATATTAAATGTAGAGAGATATTTTAGGTAGCAGTTTGGTGTTATCTGATTGATTCAATAATATGTTTTATTTGGTGAGTGGTTGATGGTTTTTGTCAATAGAACACAGTTTATTTTTCAGGAAAGGGGTAATTAGAGACTAGTATTATATAAAATTAAAATTTAAATGAGGCATGCCAACCAGGGGATGGACATTGCCAAGCACTAACAAAAGAAAATCACATAAAAAGTCAAAACAACATGTCTGAGGCCCTGCAAATGATGTGAAAAACAAAAAGCTAAACTCCAACCAAGTCAGAAGCAAAAACTGCTAACCAACCATGGCGGAGGGAGAGGGGGGACAAGGAGGATGAGCGAGCTCAAATGGGGAAGTAGGCAGTGTCACAAAGCAGAGAGCAAGGGCGTAGGCGCATCTTGGAAGTGGGGGTCTAGTGAGGGGAGTAGAGCTGGCCAAGGGATACCTTTTTTGAGGCAGTCAGAAAGGTAAGAGGCAAGGGCCTTCTCACATCTAAGGCGGATGTTGCACAAGGAAGAATCCATGTCTACAACTTTGGGGGTGAGGCAGTTTCTTGGGATAAACTTAGATTGTTGCACCAAAAATTTGATATTATTGTTGGCAAAGGAGTATTGGTGGAGGAATTCTCGTTGTTGTGGGAGGGTCAGCGCAGGGTCCATGGGAGGGGGACAAGGCCTTTTGATAAAACCTTGACGGACAAACTTGCAGCAGACCAGTTTGACATATCATGAGGGGAGGCAATTACCTCTTCAATAACTGATGGTTAGATCAGAATATGGGAGCACCTGGGCAAGGCAAATAGTAGTGAGGGGGAACTGGGCCACATAGTCAGCATTGATGAACTCTTCAAAGTAAGGATGGCTGACCTATTCAAATACAGGATCACCCAATTCATTGTCTTTATTCAAATAATTCTAGGGATTTTGATTGTTGATCATTGATTCAGGAGAATGTGTTGGCACAGGAGAGAGTGGCTTGGGATAAAGCACATGTGGCTTAGAATTAACTGGAGTCCATTTGGACCCCTGATTGGTTGTTTGAGGAGAAGAGGCTTGAGGAAACTGCTCCTGATTGGCTGGGCTGGCCCAGCTGCAGATTCTGGTTTTTTGATAGGAGGGGGAGGAAGAAACCCAAGGTTAAGAAAGTAACCAGCTTGGTGATTGGGTCATCATGCAAAGAGTTGGGTGTGTGGGCTGTGGCTCAGGTGTTGGGAAAGCGCCATTTTTAATGGTCCAGTTTAAAACAGGTAGGGCAGATGGTGCGCCCTCCATCTACGTGGGCCCAGAAAGGATGGTCTGGGGCAGAGGGAATGATGATGTGAGGGGGAATTGAGAGGGCAACCTCCAGGGAAGTGGGATGTATGGTTGTGAGGGCAAAAGGGCCTAAAGTTGGGAGGCTCCAATAGAACCACAAATTGGAGGATGCGGTCCAAACCATATGCTGACAAACTGGCTAACAGTTCATTGTATAGAATATTGGGGGAGTGGGTAGGGATGCCCACAAACTGAACCACTAGAGTGGTATCAGTGGGCAACTGGGTTTGAGTGGTTGGGAGGGGTACACCCTTGAACACCAGGGGAATGGTAGCTCCAACTTCTGCATCAGCTTCACATGAGAAGCTGAGGTCAAAATACCCCTTGAAGGGGTGGAAGTCGATGAAGCTAGCAGGACACAAAAGATCCTGGGCAAGTTCAATGATAGGGTGGTCAGAATATGGAAACAACTTGCCATAAAAACCCAAAGTCCAAAACACATGGTGTTCCAAGGGAGTACTAGGGGACTATGGGGCACCACCTGAGTGCTGGTGAGGTGTAAAGCTAGGTCCTTAGGGTGGGATGAAGCGACTGGCCAAGTTGGGAGGGCTAGCAGAACCAGCTTAGGCCATTTTGGCAGAGGCCAAAAAACATTAGGAGGGGCTCCCTGCCCCACGAGGGGGAGTGGGCATCAAGCGCATTGACACAATGGACTGGAGAGGGCTGACAATGAGTGGAGTTGTGTTTTTTAAATGAATCAATCAGGATTTAACCAAAAAGTGGGCGAATTGAGAGAAAGAGTTTTTTAAAATTAGAGATTAGTTAATTTGATAAAAACAATTAGTTTTGGTTGAGTGGTTGGTTGTTTTTAGTTGATTCCATCAAGCAATTAGATTTGCTGAGTAGATATTATTTATATTTTAAATTTTTAAAATTTATTTGAGGTGCACTGACCAGGGGATGGATAGTACTGATACTCAAAGAGCAAACGAAAACTGAAACAAAAAATGGAAAACCAGAACAAAACAAATCCTCCAACCAAGCAGGGAGAGGAGGGTTGCTAATCTACCATGGCAGAGGGGGAGGAAGGAACAGCTGGCTCATCTGTATGCGCATTAACCACATCAGGGAAGCAGCATTGTAGATGCAAATTGAGACTGAGAGCAAAGGCGTTGGGGCATCAGCATGGTGGGGGTCAAGGTTAGTATAAAAGGTTTGAGATACACAAATCAGCCTTGATGATAGCGGAGTAAATATTGTTTATCTTAATTATAAAATCTAAATTAATTTAATTCAAATCAACTTAAATTTTATAGACATTGTATCAAATCACAATGGTGAATGGATGCTAAGTATACTTAATAAAACACTTTTTACTAAAAAAATGACTGACATCTGAAACCTTTGAGTCTGATAGGTTCAATCTTTTGGTTGAGTGGGTGAGAATTGGCAAATGATATTGAATCTGAACATATTGAATCTGATAGGCTCAATCTATTTTAATAAATGTATGAGAATTGGTGAATATTATCAATTAATTAACCAAATTGCTCAACCAAAAACTAAACAAAAATCAATATTAGAGTTTTAAGTAGCTTAATTAATGTTAAGATAATCAGCTCACCAGCCATGAGGGTAACAGAAAAGCTGTTAGTCTGAGTGGCTTGAAAGTAGTGCTGGCACAGCCTATAGGCTTTTAGTGTGAGCTTATAATATGATAAATTTTTAATACCATAGTGAAGCCCAGGTATCTAGATTTTAAATTTATCCTTTTTTAACAAATTTGCTTAATTTTGTTTCACTGATTAATAAATACTTTTAACATATTTAAGTTAATTTGTAATTCTAGAAGACATGTCACATACACAATGATTTTGAATATAGAGAGATGTTTTGGGTAGCAATTTTGTGTTTTATGACTGATTTGATAGGTTTATTTTGTTTGGCCAAGTGTTGATGGCTTTTGGTCAAATTGATAGGACACAGTTTAGCTTTGAGGGGTAATTAGTTATTGGTTGAATTGATAAGTTCAGTTATCTTTGGATGAGTGGTTGGTAGTTTTTGGTTGATTTTATTGAGCAATAAGAGTTGGCTGAGTGGTTAAATTTTATCAATAATATAAAATCTAAATTAATAAATTGATATCAGAAATTCTAAAATATTGTAGCGAAGGATGTGTAGTGTAGGATAGTTTTATTATAAAAATTTAAAATCTGGCTTCAAGGTGCACATGGACACACTCCCATCTACCTATAGCCAAATTTTTCAAAAATACATGCTGTAGTTTTGTCTGGATATTGCACATACACTTGATTTTATTATTATAGAAATTATAAATCATGAAAATAGTTTTAAAATAAAAACTTATTCTCTTTTCAGTAATGTAAGTCTGTAGGTCAGCTTACCCTTGAATAACAGCTATATAGATTTAAACTAAATGATGAAAAGTGATTAAATAAAAGTGATCTCACCAGGATTTAAACAACCAAGCTTTATAAAAGTCAAGTTCTTTTTGGAAAAAGCTGAGCCAAGTAAGCTGGAGGAGTTATTTTAAAATTAATTAAGTTTTTGATTCAAAGTTAAATTTAGATCTGCTGCTAATTAGCTAAATGACCACTAACCACTTAACAAAACTAGTTAGAATATTGAATCAATTAAATATCTAAGTGCTCAGTCATGACATTTACCAATAATCATCAAAAAAATTATAAGATATTCACTTGGTACATTTTGAACTTTTTTTATTTTATTGTGAAAATTAAAAGAATCCTTTCTTAATGGATACCTATATCACATAAAAACCTACATGCAAAACTTCAAGCTTCTAGGCGCATATTTTTTTTAAAATTATGTGATGAGTCAGTAAGTAATATTTTTCTTTTATTTATGGTAAGCTTAATTGGTTTTGCTGTAAATATCAATTTTCCTTTCCTAATTACAATTTTCCTTTTATTTATTTAAAAATCACTCATTAACTTTATGATATTTCTGCTGTTAATTGTGTGCAAATCCTCTGAGGGTTGAGCACATCATGATAGAAAACTTTTAGATGTTTAAAGAATGTTTAATTAAGGAACAACTAATTATAGCATGCCTAATTGTCCATCTTGACTTTAATTATTTCTCTAGTTTTGCATCTGACCCTTCCTCCCAAATATGTCCTGAAAACATGTAACCTTAAGAGTAGTTTCAGTGCCATTAAAAGCGCTGCCTGTCAGACAATTACAGGTACAATATTGTGAAAAGAGATTTTTGGAGATAAATAATGTTCCATGTCAGACAAAGAACCCTGGCTGATCCTTGATGGAACCCCTAAAATTATGGTAATACTTTTATTACTACTTCAAAGCTAAATAGTATGAGTTTATGTAATAGGATTGTATGATCATGCGCAGAATCAGGGGATTCCATCCAAGGTTCCTCCCCGGCCCAATTATGGTTTACTTCACACATCTAGGTGGAGACCACCCCTTTTATAGGGTTGGAGGGGGTCCCACAAGGTGCAAATATTTTCCTGCCCAATGTTTAGGTCAATTATATGAAATACTTATCTCATGGATTTGTCCTACCTACCATTAACCCTCCATCAGCCATTCTGTCAAAGCAAGGCAAGTCTTGAGAACTCTGATAGGTCAAATCTCCATATTCCTTAATTTGGACATTCCTTGCCTAAACTAAACTTTGAGCCTTGACATAATTGAATACTAAGCACTGAGATATTGAGAGTGTTTGCTTTCTGATTGTTGATCCAACTTAATAAAATAACAAAAACGGACCATCTAGTACTAAAAAAATAAAATAACAAAAACAACTAAATTTTTTAATTCATTCCAAGTTTTCATATTTATAATTTAAGTAATAAAAATTTTTAAGAAGTTTTATTCCAGTAGTTGATTGAATTTCTTCTCCTTAAGAATATTGTTGATATTCAGAGGTAAAATGCACTATCAAGCATAAAAAATCCTGAATTCCAACAAGTAGTGCTCACTACAGGGGGTTGTACACCACAAAAACTTATTAAAATGGAGGTTGGTGGAAAAAGTGACCCTTATTTTCCACGCTTCATCTCAACCAAAGGCTAGCTGCTTTTGAGCAACTACTGGCCAATGCTCTGTCTTGCCTTAAAAGGCTTGAGAAGCACTCTTCTCAAGGCCCTCATGTAGCTTCACCTATCATTCATAATACTCCTCTCTGAGACAATTTTACACCTAGTAAGGGAAGTATTGCCTCCTTCTTGTTTGTTTATCAATCAGTGATGGAAGGAGCAAAAATCAACAAAAACTCAGGTTCATCCTCACTTGCTTAAGTCATATGTCTCAAGGTATGATGGTTCCCAACATGGTTAACCTCAGCACCTGAGTGGAGGTTGAGAAAGCGCTTATTGGAAATTTTTGGCTCCATACAGAGTTTATAAGAGCAAAAATAGGCCTTTATGTGCCTTAGTCTTCCAGAAGGATAGTCAATCACCTCTTTTGTTGAGCAATTCTATAGTGAAGCTCAACTTCTTTTGTTTGCCAAAATGCTACCTTCAGATGATGCTATTGCTGCTATCTTGGCTGGCTTGGCGTCCCATCCATCCTTGCAATGCATATTTCTTCTGTAAAGCGCTCCCTCCAACACATACAGGATAACAAGGAGGCTCTTCTAGTGGTAGCTAACTACTATTAGTGTGATGCTATGCTAGGAGCTCTAAAGTGAGAATACACTCCAGCTCCTCCAGCCTCTTCTATGGCTGTCTCCCTTTGGAAATATACTCCTGCAAAGCTGCAGTAACGAGATGCTCCTCCTCCACATTTGAATAGACAGAGGTACTAATAGTAATTGGCAGTGCTCCTCTCCATCTTCAGCTCCTAAAGTTCAGCTAGTGAATTTAGCTATCACTTTGCCTTGCTCCCCTCCTTTGTCAACGTAGCCTTTAAAAATGCCTCAGTTGTTGCATCTCATATAGGCGCTATCTCTATCCCCCTCAGCCTCAGCTATGGCCATCCTTAGTCCGAAACCTATGGCCATAGGGCAGCCCAAACCTTCCAATTTGAAGGGAAAATATATAGGTATGCCAATTATAGTGCCTCCTCCTATAGCTAATAGATTAGATGAGCGCTCTCAGGGCCTCTCATGCAGCAAAGAAAGCCTTGGACGTAATTTCCCTGTAAGTCCAGGAGAGCGTACCCTTTGTGTGGATTTGACAATCTTTCTATTTCCAAATAAGAAGAGTCTGAAGAGGGCGGCTATGCCCCTCATCCCCCAGGGCGACCTCACCCATGTGTTAGATGAGCGCTGGGTAACAGCGCTCCCTCTGAAGATTCCTTCCCCAGTACCTCACTTGCCTTAGATGAACTAATGCCAAATTGAGGAAATCTGCACTAAATAACGGGTAACTGTCTTCTCTATGAGTGGGAGGGAATATATAAAACTAATGGCGCTGAATCCTCATAATCAAAGCAAAATGTCTGAAATCAACGGGAATAAATACCAATGGGCGAGAAACTAATAGTCAAAAAAGGACAAGTATTGAATTATTGGCCAAAATCGCCAATGGCATTGAGCCATTAAGCTTTATGATTGTTGATGCCAAACTCCCCTCAAAATTGTCAGGGACAATCCTCAATGAGCAGGTATTACCATTGGGGACTGTTGCTGATAGTTCAAACCCCCATTTCAAGAATCGGGATTGGTGCCAATGTAGCTCATTTGGCTGAACAAACGCCCCAGCAACTGGGAACAGGCAGGTTGGCCATCCCAGAACCCTTTTTAACCCGTTGGGACCACCTCTATGTGGGGTGGCCCTGGGGGATTCCTGTTGCCCATTAGCCAGATGCTGTCATGCTACCAAACTTAAACATAGTGGAGCCTCAGGTCAGGCATTTACAGATGACCAATAGTGACTAGGCCTGCCACCAAATCCTTTAATGTCAGTTCAGATTAATATCATTCCCCCCACCCCCAAAATTCGCTGAGTTAGGTCAAATTTGAGGGCCCCAGTCCTTGCTTTAACAAGCTGACCTTAATCAAACACTATTTAATCAGTCATGTAGCAATGAAGAAATTGTTGGTCAATTCTTTACTTTATAATTCCAATAAAAATCCCACTAGTACCCAATTTTTTATTTTATTTCAATTCTTCTTGCCGAAGTCCTGATGGCACTAACTTGGTGGCCCATTGGCCCCTATACTGGATGGGCTATACCAGTTTTGATGATCACAATCACTCCCACCATATTAACTGGATCTATTGTGCAAGATACATTTGGAAATTTAATCCCATTATTGAAGCTATCCGCTATCAGAATATTAGAATCCTGTGGCCTCACATATCTCACCTTCAAACAAGAATCCGCCCCCTTGTCTCTGCTTTTTTGATGAACCATTCTACTAAAGATCCCAAGTAGTTAAAACCAATAGTGCAACCCTCTGCAGTAAGGCCTGCAGGGTCTGGGGTTGTATCCGTCTGGTTCATAACTTGGTTTCTTTTCACGCTCATCTTCCATCAACAAGCCATTGTTTCCCAATTTTCGCAACATATAATGTTGTTTGAAGGCAATGCCACTGACATTCTGTCTTGCTTTTGGGTTATTATACATCCCGACTGGCAGGCCAGTCTAAACTTCTTATCCGTTATTCTGATATTCCCAGACATTTGACTCCCTGAAATGCATCGATAACCCCTCTAATGATGAACCTAAAGGGTGTTGTAAATATGATGGTCATTATGTTTTAAAAGCCCTAGGTAAAGTGGAGGTATCAAACAGGGTGAACCCTGAGTGAGAGGATATGGTTAAGATACCCGCAGAATTTATCTTCCTCAAGTGCTGAGGGGCTTTGAGGTCATTGACACTGCCGGACGCTGGCCAGTTAATTGCCACACTGATTTTTCCACCCAGTTTGTTCATAACCAGCAGTTTAATCAAGATAAATACCTCAAGACTTTTAAAAGCTTGCATTTACTCTCTGTCTAAAGGAGGTCCTTGCTCTTTTCCACAATATTGGTTATACCTTAACCAAAGTGGAGGTCTTTATCAATGGAGTGCAGGTTATAGATATCCTTGACACTAGGTCCCTGGTGAACGTTGTGTCAACCAAACTCATAAAAAAGATCTGGCCCCTGACTTCAACTACAATCAAGAATTTGGAACTACACGCCCAATTAGCACCCATGCCATCAGGGCGTACTCCTCTTTTCCCATCCTATTTTGGAAGCTCATCTTTTCAGCCTCTGCTGTGGCCTTATCTAATAATAGCTATGTTCTACTCATTGGTACCCAGTTCATGCTCAGGTATGAAGGGATTATTAACTCAAAGCAGAGATATCTCTCCCTGCTTAAATATGAGGTTCCCCTGATTTTTAGCCAAAAAAGAGCTCAAAAAAAGAATATGCTTTCACAGTTGAGTACCTGTTGGTATTTTTGCCCATATTCCTAGCTGTCTAGATTACCAGGAATTGCTAGGGGATAATACCCTAATGAGAGGTGAATTGATAATTGGATGACCCTGATTTTGGGGTAACTATGTTTGGGGGATTTTAGGTTATTCGTCTGGTCAGATCCATCATGGTCTATCTGAACAAATGCTCAATGTCTTGTTGTACAGAGTTGCCAACGAAATAGGGGCATCTGAAAGTGATTAACTATCAGGTGTAAAAATTGGGATCAGTTGGGTTTCATCACCAACTGATTGGGAATATAAGTAGTAAGTTGCAAGGTGAGTGATGCCGCCTGTAACTAGAAAATCAATCAGTTAGTTTGTGATCTGCCTTAATAAGTAACGAGTCCCATTAAATAAGCAGGTCGCTTGACAAATATAGTTGGTTTGCTTGGATTGAGAGGAAAACGTTAGGGACACGTTTTCTGACACTTTCCATTTTTTCCTTGAGGATGACCAATGACGGAATACTAACCAGGATGGGGAAGACCATCGCTGTTGAGACGAGGATGGTTGATTCAATGGCAACAGCTGCTATTTCATCGATGAGGTGTCTGCCAAGGGTTGGGTGCTGAATCCCCCACTATAAATTCCCTAGAATTTACCAATAGAGAGATAGTTTCTATACTGAATATAGTTTTAAATAGTAAAGAGTATACAGTAGATATACCATTTTAATAACTTTATCAGCATCCATTTGTTCTATTCTTTCTCAGGAATATTTTTACTGTGTGTAATAAGTGGGAGACTATATGAGGAAAAGTGTAAGGATCTGAGCTGAGATCCAGAGAAGAAGCGGAATTAAATCAGTGATTGCTGCCAACTGTGTGTCAAACTGGAGAAACTGTCAACAGGAACCTAAGAGAAGATTGAATTAGACAGTACAATGGAACGAATCCCTATTTCAAGACATCACAAGTATTTTGAGCGGAAATACTGGCCGAGCGTTTGGCTGAGATCTAGGACTTCCATTTAACTATGGATAATAGTCATCGTACTATTATCAACCAATTGTATCAACAACTATACAATGTGGACTAATTGCACAAGACCTGATCCTGTGAAAGTAATAATTTTATAGGGGTTATTGGCTGATAATAATCAAGACCTATAAATTTTTACAAAGTGGTGTTCACTACAGGTGTATAGTTGTGTAGAAGAACTAATATGGAGGTCATTAAAGATGAGTTATGAAAACTATGTACAGAGTTAGCCTTCGTTAATCAGAACGCCCTAAACTCAATGGATCATTAAGAATTCGCAGCCTTGAAAAAAGAGTCACTAATATGGAAGAATGAATTGATAATGTCATGAGTTTTGGGAATGAGCTACTTGGAAAAGTAATGTCGTTAAAGAAAAAAGAGGGGACTTAATTCAAAAAGTCTTATATCTGAAGACAGAGAGATAAGCAGAATGAATTTATTGAGAAATTTTTAGCGCTGATATTGAGTGACTGATCAAACAGGTTGAGGAGCTAAAAACTCACAAATGCGATTGTGAGCCATATGTGGCAACTAATGCTGAAGAAAGGACTTTTCCTATGATAATTGGGAAATCAAATACCCCAAGAAACATGCCACCTGCTTATGCCGCTATTTCAGAGATGATGCCTGAAATCACTCCTCAAGTGAGCAGAGTGACCAAACCTAGAGAATCAGCTAGAGTTACCTTAAAGGAATTCAAGGCAATGCTAAAATTGTCAACTTTCCATTGGGATAATGCCCCAGCGTTTTTCCGACTGTTTAATATGACTATGTACAGCTATGGTGATCATCAAAAAACATTGATGGTGATGAATTGCCTAGACACCAATTGTCAAAATTTGGTGTTGCCCCACCCAGAGGGGACAGCTTGTCATATGCGGATGCCAATGCGGCCATAATGAAGGAATTCAGAAGCCTGAAACACATGTTGAAGATCAAACAAGAGTTTATGGTCATCCAGTTCCATAAAGAAAAATATTTAGCTAGCTTTGCAGATCATTTCTACAAGGAGTCGCAAATCCTGGTTGGAGCAAAGGTAATGGATGACTTTGATGCCAGAATTGCATTACAAGTGGCCTTTGGCCCTACCGCAATTTGCACCAAATGATGTCTTCTGTGTTTGTGACGAAAATTACTACCTCTCAGATGGTAGATAATTTGAAAATCTTGGGAGCAACCTTCAATGCCTCAAACAGAAGTTTTAATCCAATCAAGTATGAAATTTGAATCCCATTAAAGGGAACAAGGTTGCTAAATAAATTAACAACCAAACTGTGCCATATATAAGACCAAAGAGTCCAGACGAATTTAATAAGAAAGAGAAGGTCTGTTACTAATGCGGAGGGAAGGGACATTTTGCTGTATATTGCAAGAAGCTGAAGGATCAAATTAACGTGGTCCAAGCGAAAGAGTTTGCTGCCACAAAGAAGTCAGGAAAAGGGCCCACAGCCTAGACAGGGAACAGTCTAGAGCTGCAGAGAAACCTGTTCCTCCCAATATTATGCATAAGGAAATTGACATCAGTGATCTGTTCATGGATGAAGACATTCAGGATCAACTATATATAATGGTCAATTTTGACATGAACGTGGCGACAAGGTCCAGGGTGAAGGGAATCGACCCTGAGATAATCAAGAAAGTTGCTCAGCCATATGCCTGACAACTAGCAGATAAGATTCGCGCTGCAGATAATCCTGAAGAATTGTCCAAAGTCTGATCATATGAGGCAAACCTGTCAATCCCCTCAGCGTGATAAAGGAATCGTTTCCTGATTTATTAGTGCAAATCATTCACACCCTTGATTTGGCTAATAATGCTGCTATACTCTCAGTAAACACTATCCTACAATACTCTGAGTGTACATATATAGATATACAAAGTGAATTGAGCATGAGCGAGGGCGAATGCTGATAGCGGAGCACCCATTAACATTGTCTCAACCAAGCTGGTAAAGAGGATGAAGATATCGCCTGACTTGGAACACAAGAAGGAATATGGGACAGCTGGGAGGAATACCACCATCTCATGTGGAGCATATAGTGCTTTGCCACTTCGATTTGGATCCTTGGTGGTATCTGCACCAGCAATAGTTTTGATCAACCAAAACTATGACATTCTGATCGGGATAGAATTTCTATGGAAGTATGGAGTTAAATGTAACTTCAAGGAGAATACGTTGACCATATTGGGTCAGACGCTACCATTGGTTTATCAAAAGGTTGGGGAAGCTCCACTGAATAGGAGAAACAACTTCATCACCTTGATATACAATAATGGCATTATCCCAATTTGATACCAGTTAGTTGTCCTGAAGTGACGAGAAATGCTAACAGAAACCCTAGAAAATTGGGGAATTCCATTGAGGATCAAGAATGAGAAAACCATACCGCCAGGATCAAAGATGATAGTTGACACATGGTTGACGTTAGAGATAAAGAGCTGCTGTATGGGGGGTTGGAGGTCCATGGAAGAAATCCAGAGTAGAGCCTTGGGTGGCTCCTTGAATAATAATGCCGAGCCATGGAGAAATTTAAGTTCTCCTGGCGAATTTAAGTGAAAAACTGATGAAGATCAAAAATAATCAGATCATCACGTTTGATTAACTAATCCTGATGGGTGAACTGAGGAAATTTTACGATTTTGGGACCTTCAATGTGATGGGATTACTGGCAGGGGTAACTGAGAGTATCAACCTATTGGTTGATCAAGAGCAACTTACTGACCTGACGAAAGTACAGCAAGAGGAGGTGCTCAAATTATTCTAAAAGTATTGGGAAGTATTTTCCCAGGACAATCATGATTTAGATGCGCAAGAGATGTGATCCACAAGGTTGATACTGGGGAAAATTTGCTGATCAGGATGAGATCAATTCGATGGTCAAAGGCAGCCAAAGCGTTAGTGGAAGAAGAAATTAGCAAATTAGTGAAGCATGAGCTTCTATTTCCATTGTTGAGTCCCTGGGAGAGTCTGATTCTTCTCATGAAGAAAAAGTATGGCTCTAATTGGGTGGTAATCAATTACCAGAAGCTGAATAATATTATCAAAAAGGATTTAAATCCCCTACCAAGAATCAACAATGCACTGAATCAATTGGTAGAAGCGAAGTATTTCTCCACAATGGATATGATATCAGATATCAAAAAAATGATTTGCCAAGAGAAGGCCAAGAAAAATGTGCGATTATTACCATGCAGGGACTATACCAACTGAAGAGGATGCCCCAAGGTCTATGCAATGCGCCTGCAACGTTCCAGAGGCCCATGGATGCTATACTGAGTGACTTGAAGTTGTCGTGCATCCTAGTGTACTTGGACGATATCAATGTGTTCAGTAGGACGTTTACTTACCATTTACACCACTTTGAAAGAAGTATATAAGAGACTGTCCGTGGCCAACCTGAAGATTAACCAAGAAAGTGTCACTTCTTCATTAAAGAGTTAGAATATCTGGGATTTGTGATCAACTCTAGTGGATTGCAGCTTCAAGCCCAGAAGATTGAAGACATAGAACGGATGGCTGTGCTGAAAAGTATCTGAGATATCCAAGTGTTCCTTGGAATGATCAGATACTATAGAAGATTTATTTGGGATTTTGCCAGAATTGCTGAACCCTTATTCCATCTGTTGAAGGATCCAAAGAAAGGATTTATATGGAATGAAGAAGTGCTGGAATCCTTTTATGTGGTACTCCAATATCTGATAGATTCTCCAATCTTGAAATATCCAAATTTCGATCAAGAACTTATTATACAATTGATACTTCATTAAAGGCAATTGGCACCATATTAAGCAAAGTAGATGAACTTGGAGATGACCATCCAGTGGCATATGTGAGCCGGACACTCTCAGCCACTGAGAGGAACTACACTGTAACTGAGCAGGAATGCCTTGAAGTCATTTATGCTTGTAAGCAGTTTTGGGTGTACATCCATGGAACGCACTTCAAAGTGGTGATGGACCACTCCTCGTTGCGTTAGCACCATAATTTGAGAGAACCAGAAGGATGACTGGCCTGATGAGCACTAAAGCTACAGGCTTACAATTATGAGATTGTCCACTGAGCGGGGGCTTCTCACTAGAATGCAGATGGCTTATCACAGTTACCAATGGTCAGGGTGATATACCAGTATGCGGATGAGTTATTCCAGAGAATGGTCAATGGAGAAATCTGGAACGAGCCCCAAGAAATCCAAGGTGCGCTTTAAAAAGCGATGGAAAACACTGAGACCATGGATGGACAAGTGTTTAAGACAATTAATGGGAAGCAGTTACTATTCCCAAAGCCGTTGAAAAGAACAGCTATCGTTTAAACCACTCATAAGGTTGTCAGGCATGGAGGCCTGAGAAAAATGACTTACCATATTCGCCAGTACTGGGAGTCAATCAACTACAATGTCACTGACTATCTAGCTTGTTGCATGGAGTGCCAGTTGCACAAGCCACATAAGAATACAACTGGATACTGACTGGTCTGCCCTGGATTTACCTGGCATACAGTGTCCATCGATGTGATAGGACCACTGATGATGAGCACAGGGGGAGTCAAGTACATAATAGTTGCTATTAACCATCTGATGAGATGGGTTGAGATGAAGGCTCTGGCAAAATTGGACGCTACCAGCACTGCGAAGTTCATCCTGGATCAAGTAGTATAACAACATGGATGACCACAGGTCCTGCTTAGTGGCAATGAGACAAACTTCACATCTCATATGATCATGCGGTTAAGTGAGATAATGAGGATCCAAGGAGTCATGTCTGTACCCTACCAGCTGGAGATGAATGGACTGGTAGAATGAGTGAATGGAACACTGGCCACGACGCTGAGGAATATGGTCGCAGGAAGAATTTCTGCGTGGGGAACATACCTGAGTTTGGTGACATTTGTCTACAATATCAGTCATCATACATTGATGGGAAAACGACATTTGAATTGCTATACAGGAGGAAGTCCGCATTGCTTCCAATAATATACTGGTGATGTAACCAATATTGGGGATGAGTGCTGAACAGTACTTGAACCAATTGACAAGTATCCTAATCAAAAATGCAATTGCAAGCATTCGATAATATGTTGAAGAAAAGGATATGAGCGAAATTGATGGATGATAAGAACCAACCAGTCTTATCATAATATCAAATAGGTGAAAGAGTTGCCTATTAAGATATACAAAGTTTTTGGGAGAAGAAACAAACTAAATGAGTTGTGGTCAGGTCTGTTTAAGATTATCATCAAGATGGCAATGGATGCCTATTCCATTAAGAACCTATTGGATAAAGGATAGCAAATTGAGTCCATGCTAAGTATTTGAAGCAATGGATCAATGAAAAAATAACAAAAAAAGAGTTCCCAAAGGACCGCTGAACTATTAAGTTGGTTATGTCCTAATGATTAGTTCAAGTCCATAAAAAGGGACCTCTGAGCCAATCTAGATGGTTAAGTCCAAAAAAGGACCTTTGAGCCAATTTAGATGGTTAAGTCCAAAAAAGGACCTCTAAGCCAATCTAGATGGTTAAGTCCGAAAAAGGACCTCTGAACCATAGAAAACTGGTAAGTCCAAGAATACCTAGGATCCAGTTTGGGGGAAAAATAAAAAAAAAAGACTGCTGAAATAAAACAAGGGCAAGTCCCATGAGAAAAAGAAGAAAAAAAATAACAGATTGATAAATATATTGGGAAAAAAATTAAAAACTGCATAAAAAACCAATCTTTTTTCATTATTTTGATGATTATCCTCAATTCAGGGATGATTCCGCATATGTCGCCTCTTGGGGGAGGGAGGATGGATTACAGTAGGAATAAATGACCCCTCAAAATTGATGTGAGATTGGACGCTAGCAAGGGGCTAAACCTACACAAAACCAAGTTTGTTGAGTAGACGCAGATCCCTGCGAGAAAGTTTCTAGGGGAATGGAAGTTGAGATGGCAGAAGATATCGATGGGAAGCATCAGAAATGAGATAGTTATGCAAGGAGCAAATGGCATCCTTCAAGTGACAACTATGAGCTTCTCAGAAGCTGAAGCAGAAGGAGTAATGGAACCTGAGAGAGGCTGTAAGCTTTGTAGCCCAACTTTGAAGAACTTGGCCAGTAAAGCAAAGAGCATAAGTGGCAATATCCTAATATAGGATGTTCTCAATATCTAAAAAGATTCAACGCTATGGATAAAGCCTCAGTGACTCGGGCCCTCAATTCTGCTTAGGGGAGTTTGAAATGAATGCTGTTGCTGATGGTGAGTTCAGTGGCCATGACAGCTAGTTTGTAGTATTTTCCGATTCAGAAGAGGAACTCAGTAAGCAAGTCTGACCCAGTAAGAAAGGAGCAATCAAAAGTGAAGGGCATTATTTCAGGAGCATCCACAATGATGTTTGGAGAATCTGTGAAAGGAGCCAAATTTAGGAGAGTTTCGAAATCTAACTTTAGAGTCAACAACAGAGGAAGAATTGGCCACAAGTTATTAGAAACAATTGCTAGCCTGGCTTCAGAAGGGTTGGTTCCAATTCCAGTAGCCCTTGGAAGGACTAGCCACTGGTGCCAGACTAGACATATGAGTCCTGGAAGGACCGTAGAAGAGGTTCCATCATGCATTAATTCATCTGCTGGAAGAGACGAAGATCCTGATCAGACAAACTGTTGAGCAGCTGTTGGTACCACGACTTGGAATTTGACATATGAGCTGGATGAGAGGAGGATGTTGGACTTATATGATAGTCGACATTATGCACTCTACAATCAATTAAGCTCCAATTTTGGAGAAATTAATCTCAAAATTAATGGGATAAGCTCTTCAGAGAAGAATTAAGAATGATATGAGCCAAGAGGTTATGAGAAGAAAAATAACAAGGGCGTACATAAATGAGCAAACTTAATTGGGCCATGAAATGAACATAGTGGCAATAGTCTCTTGTTGAGGAAGATAAGAATATCAGGAAATTGAGGACGCCGGACCAAGAATCCTGAATATGACAGCAGGTCATATGCCCTGACAGGGGAAAACCAGACCCTGGATTAATATCATCACAAGTAAATCAATCATCCTGGCATGACAGTAGATCATGGGGACTGCTCTCTGAATAGGCAGTAACGAGGAGGAAGAGGAAGAGAGCTGCATGCGGAAGGTCGTCCCAAGCAGCGTTGAGTATTGGTGATCATACTCCGCTTGAGCAAATTAAGTATCTGAAAAAGTGTCCAAAGTGGTATTCTCCTGCCCCAGTCCTTTTCTCACTGAAATCTAGGCAAGAGGGGGATGTGTTGGTATTTTTCCCATATTCCCAGCTGTCCATATTACCAGGAATTGCTAGGGGATAGTTCCCAAATGTGAGGTGAATTGGAAATCGCTTGACCCTGATTTTGGGGTAACTATGTTCAGAGGATGTTAGGTTATTTGTCTGGTTGGATCCATCATGGTCAATCTGGATTAATGTTTAAGATCTTGTCAGGAAGAGTTGCCGACGAAATAGGAGCATCTGATAGTGATTAACTATCAGGTGTACTAATTGGGATAGGTCAGGTTTTATCACCAACTATTTGGGAATGGAAGTAGTAAATTGTGAGGCGAGTGATGCTGCCTGTAACTAGCAAATCAATCAGTTAGTTTGTGATCTGCCTTAATAAGTAATAAGTCCCATTATATAAACAGAGTCGCTTGCCAAAATATAGTTGGTTTACTTGGATTGAGAGGAAAACGTTAGGGACACATCTTCTGACACTTTCCATTTTTGGTCTTGAGGATGTCCAATGACGCAATCCTAACCAGGATGGGGAAGACCATCACTGCTGAGATGTGGATGGGTGATAAATGGCAAAGCTGCCATTTCATCGAAGAGGTGTCAACTGAGGATTGGATGCTGAATCCCCCACTATAAATTACCTATACTTCACCAATAAAGAGATAGTTTCTATCCATAATATAGTTTTAAGTAGTAAAGAGTATACAATAGATATACCAGCTTAGTAACTTTATCAGCATCCATTTGTTCTATTTTTTCTCAAGGATAATATTAATGTGCGCAATAAGTGGGAGACTATATGAGGAAAAGTGTAAGGATCTGAGCGAAGATCCAGAGAAGAAACTGAATCAAATCAGTTATTGCTGCCAACTGTTTGTCAAACTGGAGAAACTTTCAACAGGAATATAAGAGAAGATTGGGTTATACAGTACAAGGGAAAGAATCCCTATTTCAAGACATCACAAGTATTTTGGGCAGAAAATCTAGCCGAGCTTTTGGCTGAGATCTAGGACTTCCATTCATATTAAATTTATTGCGGGTAAGGCCAACCAGGGGATGGACACTTCCAAAATTAAAAAAAATGAAAGAAAATGAAACTTAGTAACAGGGAAGGCACCCCAGAGAAGCGATGCTATCTCCTGTTGCCAGCGGGAACGCCACTATGGGGAGGAGGGGGGAACGTGTAAAGGGGTCTTAACCTCAATTGAACACATGTGAAGGAAGGGGTCCAAGTTGATGAACCAGACTGGGAACCAGGAGGAGACCAGCTGACAACGACGTGGTGGGAGGTACTCAAACATCCACGCTTGAAAGTGGTCCACCAAATGGGACCAGAATCTGTGGACAGCTTCTGGGAGGGTGGGGGTGGAGCCTGCGATGGCATCCAAGACAATCGTGTGGATAGTCCACATGGCGATTGCAACCACCAGAGCACAGAGGGAGGGTGGAAGAGGGAATACCATGGATATAGCAAACATATCTCTTGACAGAATGAAAGGATGTGTTTGGTCCTGGCCAAGCAGACGATTAACTTCGCGCCATATCGCTTTAGAGGTAGGGCACTTCTCCAGGCGGTGGAACAGCGTTCCATACTGGCCACACATGACGCAGGATGAGTGTAAAGCGTTAGAGCGCTCAGCTGTACGGTACACCTGCCTCAGGCAGCACCACATATGGAAATGGATATGAGGCTGCAACAAAGGGTGGTGTGCGTATTTCCAAATAGTCTTCTGGGTCTCAAGGGAATAAGGGATGTCCATCATGTCCAGGTAGTCCACCCTGGATAGGACATGGGCCCGTGTGGGGATCAAGCCATCTTGATTGGGTAGCCCCTGTACTTCTGTGTGAACTGAGGAGAGGGGCAGCCTCTCTGGGCTGTGTGTCCACTAATATGGATTCTCCATTCAGCGCTCCGCATGGAGAGGAGGATTCGTTTATAGTGGATTTAGTACCGTGAGGACCTGTGGCCAATGGGTGAGAAGCCAGATATTTCATCAAGGAGTGAGGGTTCGATGGATTGTTAAGGCCCAGGGCGCGGGAGAAGTTGGAGCAGGCCGCGCGGGACCAGTGTTGGGAGGGAAGCATAGGGGCGGTGATGGCCGTAATCCAGGTGCCCAGAATCTTGGAAGCATGGGCTTTAAAGTCGAGCAGGCCCATGCTACCATGACGATGAGGGCCAAACATGACCTCAAGCCACACTGGTGGTGGGCGGCCTGACCAAAGCCACCCTTGCAGAAGGGCATACATAGATTTGAAAAAACCTGGGGAAAAGGCGATGGCGTGGGCTCCAAACCAGAATTTGGAGAGGAGCATAGAGTTGGCTAAAACAACCTTGCCAGTATGGGAAATAGGGTGAGCTCTGAGGGAGGTGATGCGCTTTGTCACGTTGTCTAGAATATGACTTTCCATTACTGCTGAGGCATATCCACCTGCCTCCACCCACACGCCCAAATGGCGGACAGGCCCTATGGTAGGGCGTGACACAAAGGGGAGCACAAGTGGGGCGGTGTGGGGTGAGCGGGGAAGGCAAGCACGTGTGCAAGCAGATGGGCCGGGCTGGGCACTGGTCTCTGAGGCTCAGCAGGTTTGATACCGACCAATGAGGATGATTTTGGTTTTGGAAGCATTCAGTGCAGCATTACTTACCTGGGAGTACTTCTGGATGAGAGCTTCAAGCGCGCGTGTATCTTGATTATTAGACACCCCAACCACACAATCATCTGCAAACGCCATCATCTTGACTGGGACTTGGCCTGGCGCATGGACCCCAGTGAGGGGGCATTCACGTTTCAAAGTAGTGGGTCAAGGCTGAAGTTATATAAGAGTGGGCTAAGGGGTCCCCTTGGCGTAGGCCCCTTTGAGGGCGGACTACTTCTGTGAGGAAGCCAGGGTCATGTACTGCCATTGTTGCAGATTCCGTAAGCATCATCACCAAGCTGATGAAATGAGGGGGTAAGCGTAAATGGTGAAAGCAGGCCCTGAGGTATTTCCAGTTTACTCTATCATATGCCTTCTGTTGGTCCAAGAATACTAGTGCCCCAGAGGCTGTGGACTGGCATGTGTTAGCCACAGAGTGCACATTGTCCCAAACTGACCTTCTGGGTATGAAAATGAATTGTTCTGAGGAAATGGTGGCAGAGGCTATAATTCCTAGATGGTTAGCCATGATTTTAGTTAAAAGTTTTGTATCCATGTTAGTTAGAGAAATGGGGCTCCAGTTGGCTAGGTATAGTTTATCCTCTTTCTTAAAGAGTGTGATGGTGAAGGCCTCTTGCCCTCCTGGTAGAAGGCGCATATCCAGAAGGCTCTGGTTATGGGAGGCAAGCAGCAGTGGGGATAGATATATGAAGTACTTCTTATAGAACTCATATGGAATGCCATAAGGGCCTGGGCATTTCCAATTTGGTGCACAGTGGACGACAGACTAAAGTTCATTCAAAGTAATCAAATTCATTTTCTTTGGGTATTGGGAAATGGTGCGGATGTGAGTGCTATTGAGAAATTTTGCCATTTTAGCTGGCTGAATTAGATCAGGTCAGTACAACTCATAGTAATACTTTTGTATTTTGATCACCACTTTGGCTGGCATACCCGCGACAAAATCGTCTGACCTCTGCACCTGTGTGCAAGCCACGCTCTGGCGCGGTGCAAAGAATTTTTAAAAAAATAAGCAGAGCATGTGCCGCCCTCTGTAATGTGTTTGGCGCTGTACTGAACACAAACCCAATGTTTGTGTTGCCTTTCAAGAGCGTTGAGGTAGGCGGCTGCTTCTGCCCACTTCCAGCACCAAGCAGGGCTGTAGCCCATAGCTGGAAGTTGGACTCCAGGTGTGCCAACTCTGCCAGAGTGCGCGAGATGATGTCCAATGTAGCTCGTGAGCATCAGGAGGAGAGGTGGCGAGTATGGCGGATGGTATCCGCTTTGAAGACTAACCATGTGGAAATTGGGTCCACACAAAACGGTATAATAAACTCTTTTGCCGAAGTCACTATTTCTACCTAAGTGGAAAATCCTGGCGATGTGAGTTTGGGTGGGCAGAGTTTGCATCAATGCAGAGCCCTAGCTACTGTGACGGGTAAGTGGTAGGTTATTGAGACCAGCTGGTGGTCAGAGAAATTGATTTTTGATGTGTGTAAGTGGGAGATATGAGATTGAAATTTCACCAGCGTGAGGATAAGGTCAATGTGGGACATGGACCTTAATTGGCCATCGTGGATGTGGGGGCACATCATGTTCTTGATCAGTGGAGCTTGCTGCGGCAGCGCATCTAGCAACCCATGGGTGGCCTTTAGAACGTGAAGTTCTACGTGACCCTGGGGGGCATGGGATGAGGAAGTCCAATGGTCCATGGATGTGTTTAGCCAACAGTTCATGTCGCCAACTACAAAAGGGTCAGGGGGTAACAGAAGGGATTTGACCAATGAGAAAAAAACCTGACGCTCTTGTTCATAGGTTGGGGCATAAATTTTGATGGTAGCATGTGCCACGTCAGCCCACAAAAATGTGACAATGAGGACTCAGCCATTGAGGAAGGATGTAGATGATAAAAATTAAAAAAAATTGTTTTTCCAAGCAAGCACCCCACAGTGCTCAGACCAGAGGGATAGGGAAGGGAGGAGCATGGTTTTCCAAGCATCCTCAGAACCTCGCGGACAGTGGGACTCCTGGATGGCCAGGATGTCCACAGGTAAATTTTTTTGTAAAAAACTCAGTTTCCTAGCCCAGGACGGCAAGGCCATGAGTCCAGCGATATTCAACGTCCCTAAAGTGAAGGCTTCCCCCATCACACCTTAGGTGTGAGAGGGTGGGCACCTGGGACCACCAGCCTCCTCTAGATCCCCACAGGCCTTCACGGCAGCATGGGTGTTTGCAGCAACACTATTGGAAGATTTTTTAATTTTAGAAGACAGGTTCACATTGACTTTTGCCTTCACTTTTTGTTTCCCCGCTGTTGAACAAATTTTTTGTGGTGCGGATGAGTTTGGTGCACCAACGTTTGGGTCAAAAAAAATTTTCAGGTAGGTTGGAGGCTATGTTTCAATAAAGGCTTTGTTGCAAAGATTGGGTGAGATCGAGTTGCCCATTGGATCCTCGGATTGGGTGGCCCAATCAGCTTGGGCATCTCAATCTGATTAGTTGAGGGATTCCCAAGTTGCTTCCGCCGCGAAGGCTTCAATGTCCTCCTGGCGTTGGGAGTGTGGGATGGCAGAGGCGACCTTGGCCGCTTCCTTGGCCGCGTCCCTGCGGGCCTGTTTGGCCTTCTTTCGCTCTTGAGGGGAGACAGGCTTTACTAGTAAGTAGCAGCCTTGTGCTCCCCATGGGAAGGCCTCTTTGGTATTGGTGGTTGGTTCATAGTGAGCCTCCCCATTGGCCATGGCCGCTGAGGGGTGCTCTTGAAATGTGATGCCCTCCTTGGTGGGGCATGCGTGTGCCTTATGGCTGAACGCGTCACAGTGGGTGCAGATGGGGGTTGCGCAGTCTATGGTTACCCAGAAAGGGTGGGTGGTATGCCCTTCAATATTAATATAAGTGGAGTGCGGGATCTGGGTTAGGTCCTTCAAAGTCTCCTCAGTTGGAGTCAGAACTGCAATGGCTTTGCCAGTGCACAGATGTGTCATCAGCGTAAAGCGTTGCATCTCAAAGGATTGTATTTCTCCATATACAGTTAGACTAGCTTTCAGGTGCTGCTCCAAAACAGCATGCTTGAATGTAGTGGGCAAAAAGTCAAATGTGAGGAAAATTTGGTTGGATTTTGTCCATATGGTGCGCTTGGTTTTGATGACCCACTGCCCTTCAGGGAGGTTGATCACAACGCGCACCGCAGCAGCTTCATCTGCTGCCTCCTTGTTTTTGAAACTGAGATCCAGCCAACCGCGTGACATGGAGTGAGGTGCAATGTACACCGCGGTTGGGAAATAAGTGTGCACATCCCCACAAAATTTTCCCACAGAGCTGTTTGTTGGATATCCAGGAACACCCAGACTCTGTATTCCAACGACAAGAATGGTTGAGAGTGTGGCGTGTTGATGTACTGGTTACATCGCGCCTGCCAAGTGAGGATTTCTGGGGAAATAATAACTGTCAGTTTTTTATTTTTTATCTAATCCGCCAGTTTCTCTGGGGCATTTTCGAATGTTGGAGGTCACAGGCCTACCACCTGTGCCTCTTACCTTACTTGCCCAACTGCTCCCTGACATGGGCGCAGACTAATCTCCTCTGTGAGATTATCAAACTAAATTCAGACTTAAATTTGAATAAGTTGCAAAAGTGATTGCAACGAGAGAGAAAAGTTTCTAGGACTTCCATTCAACTATGGATAATAGTCGTCATACTATTATCAAATGATAGTATCAACAACTATACAACATGGACCAATTTTACAAAATCTGAACCTGTGCAAGTAATAAGTTTATAGGGGTTATTGGCTGAAAACAATCAAGACCTATAAATTTTTACAGTACCCTCCTCTGCCTTATCCCTACACTACACAATGGTAAGATAAAATGAAAAATGTTGCCTTTCTCAGTGTATGACCTAAAGAGCATCCTCTTCTATGCATCTGAGGAGGTATTAATCAAGGCAGGTAAACAATTGGTAGTTGACACCAAGATTACTTTACAAATCCTCCACAAAAGCTTATTACATCTAATTAGCATTGATGGAGTTAGTCCTCTATAGCCCTGAGTATTGCCAGGCGTGTTAGACCCAGCTTACAAATGCCCTATTACTCTCTTGCTGGGGAATCTTACAAAGAAGGACATGGTCACAAAAAAGCATCAGAGGATTGATAGAGGCCTGCTGGTCCCTATTGAGGACATTAAACAATTTCACTGCATTAATCTATAGCGGATATGGGCTTAGCTGCTGATCAAATTCTTATGTACTCTGCCTACTGTTAATATCTCTGATGAACTAATCCCAGCTGAGCTTGAAAAAGTTCACACCCTGCTTGAGGCATATAGTGACAAAAACTCAAAATCTGACACTGACTATGGGCACATGGAGGGTTGGACTAATACTAATGACATTGAGGATGCTCACCCTATCTGTTCAAACCCTACCGCAAATCCAAAGTTAAGGAATTACAGATGTGGATGGAGCTTAAACAGCTTCTGGACGCTGGGTTGCTGGTGCCCTCGCAAAGCACTTGTTTGTCCCCTCTTCTACTAACAAAAAAAACAAAAATGGGAGTCATCAGGTAGTGATAGACTACCGCAAATCAAACAACTTCACAAAGAAGGATAGCTACC
>JAKSZP010003480.1:0-26170 GCA_022478985.1 Massospora cicadina | reverse complement strand
CGTTTGCTCTTATCCTTGGTTGTAGGAGTGGGTGGTGTGTCATTTTCCACATTGCTTTCTGTGTGGTTAAATCATAGGGAATGTCCAGCATATCTAGATATTCTATCCTAGCTATGCTTGGGGTTGTTGCGAGCATGTCTCTCTGGGGGTGGCTTTCTGGGTTTCTTAATTTGAATTGGGGGCTGGGTCGTCCCCTTCCCTGTATAGTACCCATGTTCTCTATGGTCCATCCCATACAGTGGATAGTTTGGAGGATATGTTTGAAATGAGGGGAGGTTCCATGTGGACCCGTTGCAGTAGGTTGCTTGGCAAGGTATGAAAGTAGTCTGGGTGAACTATGTGGGTTGGTTAATTTGAGCGCCTGTGCAAAGTTAGTCCTTGCTGCTCTGGACCAATGTTATTGCGGGAGGTCTGGAGCAAGGACTTCCTTTATCCAGGTACCTAGGATGTGATTGGCATGGCTCTCAAAATCTATTAGTCCCATGCCTCCGCTTGAGCGTGGGCCAAATAGTGTTTCCATCCGTATAGGAGGGTGAGAGCCAGGCCACAGCCAGCCCTGGATAAGCGCGCAAATTGAGGTTATAAAGGTAGGTGAGAAGGCTATCGCATGGGCCTGGTACCACAGTATTGGGAGGATGAGCGAGTTAGCAACTGTAACTCGTCCTGTTAGTCCTGGGGTTCTTCCCTTGAGGGAGGCGACGCGTTTGGATACCCGTTGTAACAGTTTACTTTCCATTGTCTCATTAGCATATCCCCCTGATTCTAGCCAGATTCCAAGGTGTCAGACAGGAGTGGTGGTGGGAGGTGTTGCAAAGGGTAATATAATTGGGTTTTTCTTCAAGTGTTGGTGTAAGGTTCTGATGTTGTGGCCCAATTGTTTGTGTATTTGCCTAAGAGGATGATTTCTGTCTTCCTTTTGTTGAGCGATGCATTGCTCACCTTGGAGTATTCCTCTAGAGTGTGTTCCAGCTGTCGGGCATCTTCATTGTTTGCTATACCTGCTACGCAGTCATCTGCAAAGGCCAGTATCTTGACTGTTGGTTGTCCTTGTGCGGTTATCCCCATGAGACGTGAGTCAGTTACTCGGAGGAGCGGGTCAAAGCTGAAATTGTATAGCAGTGGGCTGAGGGGATCCCCTTGTTTGAGCCCTCTGTGTGGTTTGATATTGTTTGTTAGGAATCCAGGGCCGCATACAGCCATGGTTGCAGATTCTGTTAGGAGCATCGCCCATTTTATGAATCTTGGTGGGAGTTTGAAGGCATGTAGACATTCTTTTAGGTATGGCCAGCTAACACGGTCATACGCCTTTTCCTGATCCAAGAAGACCAGGGAACCAGTTGCTTTGGATTGGCAAATGTTTGCAACAGGGTGTATGTTGTTCCAGATTGATCGCCCTGGTATAAACCCAAACTGGTTGGGTGATAGGGCGTCAGATGCAATTTCGCCTAATCTAGCTGCTAGAGTTTTTGTTAGAATTTTTGTGTCAGTGTTGGAGAGTGCAATTGAGCGCCAGTTGGCCAGGTCCAACTTATCACCCTTTTTATATGAGGTTATAACGTAGGATTCATGGCCTCCTGGTAATAGGCGTGTTTCCAACAAACTCTGGTTCATTGACGCCAATAGGAGGGGGCGATTTGTTGAAAATATTTTTTGCTGTAAAATTCGTAGGGTATCCCATCAGGCCCTGGGCATTTCCTATGTGGTGCACCGCGAATTGTTTCCCAAAGCTCCTCCCATGTGGTAAGGGATAGTATATTGTAATTTGGTGGTGTACTTTGTATCTTGGCAGTTTGAATAAATTCTTTAATTTTTTGTGGATCTGTTGGCATATTGCGATATAATTTGGTGTAATAGCGGTGTACTTCCGCCTTGACCTCCTCAGGGTCAGTTGCCACAGTGCCGTTGGTCTTGCGGACCTGTGTGCATGTGGGCTGGTTTCCGTGGGAGTGGAATTGGCAGAAAAAGTATGTCAAACAGGTTTCGCCTTCCTTTATGAACTTACCTTTGTTCAATACTTTGATTCTGTGTTGGTGTTCAAAGATGAGATTGTTAAGTCGGGCTGAAATTTCTGCCCATTTGCATCCCCAATTAGGGCTATAGCCAGATCTTGGAGTATTTATTTCCAGGTGGTCTAGTTCTGCCAAGGTACGCTTGATTGTGGCAGTGTCCGCGGTGTACTTGCATGATGCAATATGTCAGGTTTTGTTGATTAAATCTTTTTTGAAATTTTCTCATGTCCTGATGGGATCAAAAGTGAATGGGGCTGTGAATTCTGGGTTTGTAGTCTTGTTTTCAACCCAGTCAGATATCTCAGGCAATTTTATATTTTCTGGGTGAAGCTTTCTCCAAGGCGACACCTGTGTGTGGGATTGGGTTGGTGCTAACTGCACCATAACTAATCGGTGATTAGAAAAATTGATCTTTTTTGTTGTAAATTTGGAGATTCTTGAGTGGTGGGATTGTGGGATGAGGATGTGGTCAATATGACTCATCAATATGAGCAGTCCCTCGCATATGTTGGGTCTTGTCATGTGGGGAAGGATTGGTGAATTGGGGGGAAGAGCATATTGTAAGCCAAGAGATGCCTTAATTGTGCAATATTCAATGTGTCCAGGTGGGTATCCCCTGGGATTAGGCCATCGATCTGTATTGGGGTTATCCCAGCAGTTGAAATTGCCTAACATGATGATATCTGGTGGGAGGGTGAGAGTAGAAATGTTTTCAAAAAATTGTTTTCTCTCAGTTCCAGTGCACGGTGCATAGATACATGCTAATGAAATTATTTCATCTTGGCATGTGATTGTTGCTACCAGGACTTGACCATGCAAGTGTGATGATGAATTTGTAATTTTGAATTTTTTGTTGTTTTGGACTATCACCCCACAGTGAGATGTCCATACTGATTGTGATGGTGTGACCCTGGTTGACCAGGATTCTTCTTCCCCTTGTAGGCAGTGGGTTTCTTGGATGGCCAAGATGTCTACAAGAGGTTTTCGCAGGAATGCCAGCTTTTTGGCTTGGGACGTATGAGCCCTGGCTCCCACAATATTTAACGTCCCTATTGATACTGAGGTGCCCATGGCGCCTCAGGAGCAGTTGGGAGGACCCTCTGGTCCTATCCCACCATGGCTCATTTTGGCCATGCTCCACGTCTGTACTCCAACTCTTTCACTGCCATTGTTGGTTCCCTTGATCTGACCCAATAATTCAAGGGAATTGCAGTTTTTTGCATTTGCATTAACTTTTCCTGCACAGGTCTCATGTTGATTTGATGCGGGTTGTTGATTGGATTTTATATTTTTGAGGTTCAACTTTGTTGCATTGTGAACCGCATTTTCACCCAAATTGTGGTTGTATTGTTCCTCAGTATGTTCATGACTGATGACGCTTTGTGGCTCAGTCTGGTTACTGTGAAAATTTTCGACCTGGGCATATTGTTCTGATTAGTTGGTTCAGTGAATATCTGAAATATCCTCCTGAATTTATCCGTGGTTAATGGCAGATTCCACGTGTGCCGCCGCTTCAGCCACTACTCTTGCAGGCTTTTTGTGCTGCTTTACGCTGTTTACTTGTAACTGGGTCCACGATGGAGTATAGTCCATCTTCACCCCAGCGGAATGGGTGGTGGCCATCAGTCATTTTGGTGAAGTTTTCATTATCTTCGTCCATAGCTTATTCACAAAAATCATTTTCCATTAAGCCCTCTTTTACAGGGCATGCATGTTCCTTGTGGCCCAGTGAGCCACAGTGGTTGCAAATGGGTAATGCATGTTCCGGTGTAACTTGGAATGCAGCTGACTGGCCCCCATCTGCATAGTGAAATTCTGCTGTGCGGGGAATTCTGGATAAAACCATTTCCACTTCTGGAAAGGGGTTGATTACAGCGATAGCTTTGCCCATGCACAGGTCAGGCATTAAGTGAAATCGCTGTAATTCAAGTTGTTGGATTTCTCCGTAGGCCACAAGACCTTTGCGGAGCTCCTCCTCAATTACCTTTATGAGGAAGGTTGGTGGGGAGCGAGTCAAAGGAGATAAAAAAAAGTTTTTGCTTTGTTCCATCTGGTGCATGCGGTGCACAATTTTTTTGCCCTCATGGAGGGCAATTTCCACGCAGATTTTTGCTGCAGCATCAGCTTCATCAGCTGTTTCAAAACCAATATTGATCCAGCTGCAGCCCATGTTGTTGGTGGCTACATACACCGCGTGAGGGAAAAGTGAGGGCTGTGCCTCACATGTTTTCTCCCACAGGGTTGGTGACTCATCCCCAAGGAATAGTCTGATCCCATGTTCCACCTTTGACAAAGGTTGGTTGAATTAAATGTACATGTATTGCGCGTGCTTTACAGTAAATACCATAAACCCAGATGGTGTCTGAGTTTGCAATTTCTTTGTAGATTGGGTTCCTGGTCCCCCTCCAGGGCGTTTCTTGCCCTTAGTTGCACCATTAAGTGCACTGCTTGCAGCGACGCTCGCCCATGTTGTATTATTTTTGTTATTAAAGTCACCCATCTTTTCTGTGTGTGATTATCCAAATTTGCTGTTTGAATTGAATTGTAGTAACTAAAGTGATTGTTATGAGAAAGAAAAGCTTTTGCTTTAAATGTTGAAGGGCCTAAAATCTTAATAGATTCAACTCTAAATATTGAAGGGCATTATTATTTTTAATTTATATCACACTTACCATTCAAACCATCACAGCTATAATTTTAATTCTGGTATGCAGTTATAGGGGGATACTTCACTTGGAAGTTTGTTGGTGAAAAATGGTATGGGAAGGGAGGGTATCCCAGTGGTAGTAGAGACTCAATGACCACTGCTACCCAAGTTTGATCCCAGTAGATGAACTTTGGGTAGGGGACAATTATGGCTGTGCTGGCGTTGTGCACCAATGCCCCAAACTGAGATAGCAAATAGCAAGGTGGTCCATGGAGTTACTGGCCTATTATATGCCACACATGGGGGTTTTCAGTTTTATCCTCCTTTCCTATTAATTTAAATCCCTTTAATTGGTGCAGCATTATCCCCAGGTCAGCCCACCTTGAATAAAATTGAAATAATGGTACGGGAAGGGTCTCTTTAAGGAATAAGTTGGGAATCCATTATCTACACCTTGCAACCTGCTAATAAAAAAAATTAATCCTCATCATCAGTTTGGGTATCAGAATTTTAACCAGATGGGTCCTTTCCAAAGTATCAGAATTAAAGATTTCAGTTAGTTGGGTGTAATTGCCAGCTAATCACCTATTTTGATACTATTTAATGTTATAATCCAATTCAAGTTTAGGTTCAGTGGAAGCTGCATTTGCTTCCAAAATGCCATTTGATGATCATTGTGGGAGTTTCAGTGGGAAGCTAATGAATCTGTTATAAATCATCTGAAAATGGTTTCACCAACTAATTTGGAGCACCGCAGATTCATGCAAGGATGCTCAAAGTTATATTTAATTTAATGAATTATATGATTGACTGGCAACTCATGCTGAGTATGGATTGATCTATTATTAATATTTGGTGATCAGATGAGTGGATTAATAGAGAATCGCTAAAATGAATGAAGTGATGATCTAATAGAGTTCTAGCATCAAGTGGCTGATGGGCTTTCTGGTATTGATTGGCCAATAAGTGCTTGGGTGCAGTAGCCTATAAGTAATATAAATAGTCGCTCATTCCTTCCTAATAAATACTTCTCTTTTGCCCATATTTTTCTATTTGTTTGAAGTAGCAAGAGCTACTAGTTTAAGGAAGGTGAGACAGTAGATTACCAATAGGCATGGGTGATCATGCCTGGAGTGGCCAGCGCTGCCAGCTCCCATGCCTCCTCCCTATGAGGAACTGGCAGGAACCTGGACAGCTGGCTACCAGTGAATGTGCTGACTGGCCACCAACCTTGTGGGGTGCAGCGTGGGAATGCCATAGCTGCCCAAGATGGGGGATGGGCTCACTGGGGCATGCCCAGATGGGTTGGTGAAGGGTCGCAATGGTGGAGCAGCATATAAGTGCCTGTGCTGCCCAGGATGGGGGCAGAACTTGCCAGGGCACACGCCGAGGACACCTGAGGCTAAGGTGTAAGTCCCAGTGAACGTCCTCTGGGCGTCAATCAGGCCATCTTTCTGTTCCTGATCAAGAAGGTATTGAAGAGGATGGCCATACCCCTCGTTACTCAGTGCAATCTTGCTCACATGGTAGACAAGTGCTAGATAATAGCCCTTCCACTTCAGATCCTGCTTCTGGTACCTGCACTCTCCTCAGCAGAACTGTTATGAGGAATCAGTAAAATTTGCACTAAGATTGCTAAAATGGAATCAATCACAACTAATTTGAGTGGCAATCAGCCCGATATTTGGATTTCAAATGGTCAAAAAGGTATAAAGACTGAGCTATCAGCTGGAATGGCCTGACAGTTGCAATTCAGTTTGCAGGATGATTGAAAAAATCCCCCCTCCAAAATCTGTCAGGCATCACCTCTGATGGGCAGATTCCTGCCAGCAAATTGGGCGTTGCACCTGATGCAATGCCACTGACTGCAACTCAGCCTGCCACCAAATTTTGCAATATCACCCCCAGGGAACTAACCTGCCCATTCCCAAATAGTTCACCGCTTAGGGCAAACTGACCACAACTCAGCCCACTGCCAAATTTAGTGATGTCAGCCCCCAGGGAACTAACCCGCCCATTCCCAAATAGTTCACCACTTAGGTCAAATTGACTGCAACTTGGCCTGCCACCAAATTTTGCAATGTTGGTTCCTAGAGAACTAACCCACCCATTTTCTGAATAATTCGCTGCTTAGGTCAAACTTGTGGAACCCAATCCTAGCTTATTTTCCCTCAAAATTGACATCTATTTAATTGGGTACATTGCACTGAGAAAATTGATGGTCAATTTTCCTTCCTTAAATTTTCCAATAAAATAACTTCACCCAAAATTCCATTTTTATCTGTTGAGAATTGAGCTCCCTTCCAGTTCCATATCCATCATACCAGCAGCAGTGCCTCTGGCATTCTGCTTTGCCACTTGGATGCTCTGGCATCTGGGCTGGCAGGCCAGTCTAATTCTTACTTGCTGTTCTCCTGACATAATCAACCAACCATCAATCTCTACCATTTTTGCCTTTCTTGTAGATATTGGTGCAGCAATGGTCCCTTCTTTCCAACTGAATCAGGTTGTAAAGAAGATTATCCCTGCCCACATTATTCCCATCCCACTCAAAACTCCAAACCTATACCCTATAGTTGCCATGGCTATCTTGCCAATGTCAGTAGGGTCTGATATCTCAACTTGCAATGAGTTTGTTCCCCAAAGCCCAGTAGTTTCCCAGCTGTCACCCTTCAAAGGTGCAATTCCCATGGAACCAGAACCAATCATTGTCAAAAATGAGGAAGCAGCCAAGGAAGAGGTTATCCTGGCATCCCACAAATTGTGATGTTCTGTCCAATATCTCATGACTTGGAAAGGATATCTGGCCTACAAGAACAGTTGGGGCAAGGCACACAATTTCATAAATTGCATGAACCTGGTTGAAGCGCTCCATATATCCCACCCCAAGATTCTCCATTTCCCCAAAAAACCTGCATCAGTAATAGTGATCAAGTCACCCAAAGCATACAAGAAGGTGGCTCTCATACAGTTTCCCAGTGATGAGGCCCTTCTCTTGGAAAAAGGAAAGGGTAATGTAAGTCCCAGTGAACATCCTCTGAGCATCAATTGGCCATCTTTATGTTCCTGAGCAATAAGGTATCAAAGAGGATGGCCATACCCCTCGTTACTCAGGGCGATCTCACTCAATTGGTAGACAAGCGCTGGATAATAGCCCTTCCACTTTGGATCCCACTT
The DNA here is from genome assembly GCA_022478985.1 of Massospora cicadina. NCBI lineage: Eukaryota > Fungi > Entomophthoromycota > Entomophthoromycetes > Entomophthorales > Entomophthoraceae > Massospora > Massospora cicadina. The sequence continues at coordinate 18,337 of JAKSZP010003480.1, read as the reverse complement.
CTGGTACCTGCACTCTCCTCAGCAGAACTGTTATGAGGAATCAGTAAAATTTGCACCGAGATTGCTGAAATGGAAATGATTGCAACTAATTTGAGTGGCAATCAGCCCAATATTTGGATTTCAAATGGTTGAAAAGGTATGAAGACTGAGTTATCAGTTGGAATGGCCTGACAGTTGCAATTCAGTTTACAGGATGATTGAAAAAATCCCCCCCTCCCAAATCTGTCAGGCATCACCTCCGATGGGCAGATTCCTGCCAGCAAATTGGGCGTTGCACCTGACACAATGCCACTGACCATAACTCAGCCTGCCACCAAATTTTGTGATGTCAGCCCTCAGGGAACTAACCCACCCATTCCCGAATAGTTCACTGCTTAGGTCAAATAGACCACAACTCAGCCTGCCACCAAATTTTGTGATGTCAGTTCCCAGGGAACTAACCCACCCATTTTCCAAATAATTCACCACTTTGGCCAAACTTGCAGAACCCAATCCCAGCTTATTTTCCCTCGAAATTGATGACTATTTAATGGGGTGAATTGCACCAAGAAATTGTTGGTCAATTCTCCCTCCTTAAATTGTCCAATAAAAACAACTTCCCCCAAAATCCCATTTTTATCTGTTGAGAATTAAGCTCCCTTCCAGTTCCATATCTGTCAACCAGCAGCAGTGCCTCTGGCATTCTGGTTTGCCACTTGGATGCTCTGGCATCTGAGCTGGCAGGCCAGTCTAATTCTTACTTGCTGTTCGCCTGACATAAGGTGAAGTCTTTGGTAGTTGGTTGGTGGGTCTGATGTGAACTTATCAGGGTTGGTACACCAATGAAGGTGAAACAGCAAAAGGCCAACCAGTCTTCATAATGGTTGGCCTGGCACTAGCAGAGCCCATGGTCAATTCTGCAACATTGGATATAAAGCCCCATTAGATGGTCCAAAGTCCATAGTGTACAATTTCAAGTTAAATACCCTAAGTTGACCCCAAGTAACACACCATTACAATTAACTTGACTGATTACTAGGTGAACCCTATATCTGATCGACTACCTTATAATACCAACTAAAGAGATCTCTGCCCAAAGAGGTTGAGTTTTATTGATCATAGAAGGCTGTGATATTTGTATCTCAGTAACCCATTTTAAAATGATTTAACCCCATTAAAACCCAGCTTTTTAAAATTCCCTAAAAGTTTGTGAATCAAAAATGGATTGTTTGCTTATATCTAACCACCCGGTAAAGCTTACCATTCACCCTACCAACCGGTTCAGCTTTAGTCTACCTAACCACCCACCAGCTAAGGTTTAAATGAATTATAGGTTTGGACAAGTATGGTTGGAGCTGAAACTCAAAAGCTCAGTCAGATCTCCAACATCCACGTTTTGCTAAACATCTCAGCTAACCTCATGCTCTTATCTGGATTTGGGTAGGCTCAGATTCCCTTTTTAGCGCAGAAGCCATCCCAAGGTTACCCTGCCCTTAGGATTAGGATAGTCTAATCCCAGGTAGCTTTAGGTTTACCCTTGCTCACTTCATTCAATTACTCATCTGTACCTTTATTTTACGATCTTGGTAACCAATATAATGCACCTAATAACAAGTGTGACCATCAACAGCAAAAGTTTGCATATATACTAACCTTAGCTATAACCAATCAATCGCTCATAGAGCAACTGCCAAGCTCAATAAAAACCCACGTGTACACGGGTTAGAACTTCGCATGTCTTATGTAAGCGAAGATAGATGACCCAACGGTTTCAATTTAAGTCCAGTTCCCATCAGTTGATAGATGCCGTCACCTTATCCCCGCCAACTTGACGCCTTATCTTACACTTTTAACCTTGGCTTAACTCGGGTCGCTGACTGAGGGTCAGATCATATCTGGGATCATAAAGGTCTTGGTTAAACTTACCGCTTCACCGATAAGTTATAAGGGTGATGACTTTTAGAGGGCTGGGTTAATTTGAGCCGCGTTGGAAGGTACCCTTAAGCACGGCCATCAAAGACAAGTTGGTTTAAACATTTAAATTCTGGCCAGCCGGTGGAAGGAATGATACCCCTAGAATCTCCGAAGGTGGCGCCTGCATGGACGGGATCATATGGATACCTCCAATTTTAGCGGTTGGGGAAACCCAAGCTTACAGGGATCAGATGCTAAGGAGCTTACGCGAGTCCCCTTTGGGCTATGTATAAAGATCGATTAATCATATTACGAACTTGATGGGTACCTCAACTAGCCCAGATATTCGATAAAGTTGTAGGGTGAGATCCTTTTAAACCCACGAAAGGATGGGCAGTTTTAATTCCAGTGCCCACCTTTAAATGCGAAATGGCCTGAGATGGTAAATGCATTACTCTGGTGGCTTCTAGCCTTAAACTTAGCGTTCATATAAAAATAGCTTTAAATCCAAACTGGGTGAAATCGACAGTAACCAGAATCTAGGTTGTTTATCGACCAACTTCTATACACTAAAGGGGGTGACGGACCTTCAAGGTTACAAGAGTCCAACCTCCCCCTTCTAGGCCTACCCTTTACAGCCCTGAGCCAAACCTTATTAAACAAGGGATAGGATCAGACATGGCAATAAAGCATACCCCAGTTTCAAATCGAAAGCTAAGCCAGGATAAACTAAAGATCGGCGGTTAGAAAAAAAACCTGCTAAAGGGGTGGTGGATCGATAGAGTTGGTAAGCGGTAGCCCTTTGAGGGGCCCCGATCGGTAGAGTGACAGAGGCAATCGGTTTAATCAAGCGCACGAGCGTATGGCGAGCGTTAATCAAACACACGAGCGTATGATGAGCGGAGGGCCCGCAAGCCTAGGCCAGGTAATGCAGGACCTCAGGGTCGTCCTCGTCGCGTTCCAGGAACTCGCGGTCGATGAGGTTCTCAATCCGCTCCTTGATATCCTGCGGCTCCGCGGGGAACCTCAGCCCCCGCAGAGCCTCGGTCATCAGCTCGAGGTGCTTCATCCTCCGCCGCGTCTTCAGCAGGCGGACGACGAGGGCATCGATGAGGAACATGCGGTTGTGGATGACCATCTCCTGGATCTTGTTGTCGCCACGAACCTACTGGTCAGGCGCCATCGGATGGCTTACGGTCTCCTTGAGCTGCAGCGCGTTGAGCTTGATCCGGACGTGGGGGTGCTGGAACTGGGGGTTGTACCGGTACACCTCGTCCTCGTTGAGCGTCGCACTCTGGGTGGCCGCCCCATCAAGCGTGCGCCGGTGCAGGATCGGGAGCTTGGGCGACGCCATGGAAAGCAACGTCGGCTTCATAAGCTCGCTATCTGAAACTTAGCCCCGCCTTTAGAGCTTACCGAGCCCGGTGGCCTCGCGGATCGCGCGCACGGTGAGCTCGTCGGCGGCGTTGAAGAGGAGGAGGACGACGGCTTGGTACAGGGACGCGGTGAGGTCCTTGTGCCGCTGCCTGGTCAAAGGCGGAGGGTGGCCGTACCTTGCCATACCACGCGCTGACGGTGCACTTGGACAGCCCGGGCTGCCAAAAGAGCCGGCGGCCAGAGTGGCGGTCGGTGTAGAAGGCATAGAAGTCGGCCAGAGCCCGCTCCATCTCCAACGAAGTCAGCGAACCAAGGCTGAGCCTACCTCGCAGGGAAGTCGGACCATGGCCGGGGAGTAGGTGGGCCAGTGGGCCTGCGTCAGCACGTTGACCGACAGTTCAAAGCTCAACGGCAGATGGGCGCGTTGCTAAAGGGTCAGCGAGCAAGCCCACCTTTACGTTGTATTGCTGGGTCAGCTCATCTGATAGCTCAATATCCCTGAACATCCCCTCGAGCTTCTCGGTGTACTCCGTCCCCAGCTCTAGCCGAGGTTAGGGTTAGCCGCCAGCGCTTACGTCGCTTCAGCTTGGAGATCATGCTCCGCTCGGAGTCGTACGACGCGGAGCGCGACAGCAGGAGGCGCTTGGCCAGTGACTGCTTGTAGAAGGCTTCGAAGATGTCCTTGCCCGGGATGAAGCGGAAGAGCTGGAACAGCTCGTCGAGCTTGGCATCCAGCTCGTCATCGGTCAGGCGCGTGTTCCCGGTCCTCAAGACCTGGTCGATGCTCTTGGCCAGCAGCCGGGCGGGCACCGACCCGCGCGTGGCCATGAACACCTCGAACGCCCGGACCTGCGCGCGCTGGAACTCCACCACGTTATCGAACGCGTCCTGCACCAGCTTCAACAGCGCCGCGCGGAACCGGGTGACGTTTTGGATCATGTCGCGGTCGTGCTCGGGGTTCTTGATCAGCGCCTTGCCCAGTTTCTACCGCATCAGCCACCCCGCGCTAGCCTACCAGGATTTCGTCGTAGAACATGGCCGTCAGCGCCGGCAGCGCCTCCGCCCGCTCGAACAGTTTGAACAGCCGGCCCATCAGCGGGATGTCCTGGACCTGGAACAGGGCATCGGTGAAGCCCTTGGTCAGAAGGGTTGGGGCCGGCGCCACCAGCAGCTCCTGGTAGACCATATGGAGCAGGGGGCGGCCCGTGGTTCGAGCGAGGTAGCAGTTGACGCGATCTTGCTCCTGGGAGATCTTCTGCTCGATATAGGCGACGTGCCGCTCGAGGTCTAATTGGGGGAGCAGCCCCTCGGCCTGGGTGTGGTAGTAGGCCTCGGCTTGGGTCAGGAGCTGCACCTCGAACTCTTTATCGTAAAGCCCCAAGTCGTGGATCATCCTTAAGAGGTTTTGAACCGCCTCGCGGTCCACCAGCTCCCCGCCCCTAAACTTGGTTAACCGCGGGCCAGCCCTACCTCTCACGGCCGATCCAGTTCAGGATGATGGCCATCGTCTGGGTCCGGACATCGGGCGCTTCGAGCACGTGGCTCCGAAAGAGGTTCAACCCCATATCCCTAGCCGCCAATTAGAATAAATTGGGCGTTACCATATCGACATGACGCCTTGGGTCGGCAGCGCGTAAACCCGATCCAGGTAGGTAAATAGGGCGCGGATGAGCGACTGATGGATCAGCCCCAAATTTATCAAAGCTTACCATCTGCCGGATGAACTCCGCCCAGTGGGATTGAACGCTGACCACGAAATCCAGGCTGGTGGTAGATGAGCTACCGGAAATTAGCCAAAATCTTAGGTTCACAATTTGGGCGGCAAAGATAAAACCTTACCTCCGAAGCTGGTCGAGCAGCTGGACGACGTGGCGGTCGAATAGCTGGCCCAGCCGCTCGTGCATGAACGGGGCGTGGCCCAGCTTGCACAGGTGCTCGCACGACTAAAAGTAAGTTGGTAAATATACATTAACCAGCTCGAATTTAAACGTCGGAGTTGAAACTTGTATAGGATGGGGGACTCGTTTAAGAGAAAAAAATTGAACGGGTAAGTGTAACCCCACCTTATAAAGTTCCTGCAACGGGTGGTCGCATGTGACCCCACCAAAGATGGCGGTGACGGCGGATTCCAACCTATCCCATTCGACCCTTCTGAAATCTTCCGGCAGGGGCGGCACCTCTAGTTTTTTTTGTCGGGTGGGTTTAAAGATAAGAACTTACCCCGGAAGCTCTTCAACTGTAACTTTCGCGGTTTGAACCCGTGGGTTTGGGTGATATCGATGAGGTTCTTGGGTGGCCTCAGCTTTATCGCGAGCGTCGGGTCGACGTCCTCCATGTTAAGGTGGAAGGGCTTGAGTTGGCCGAGCATTTTAAATTCGAAATTCCGGTTAACCTTCGGTTTAAATTGGCTTCCGGTCATGATCGGGGATTTTTCGGATAAGCCGATTTTTTTACGGAATGTGATTGGGGGTATTATCTGATCTTTTTAGCCTCAGTGCTGGAGGGGTATCGGTTGCTATAGGGAATAGGATTTCCCTTTAGGGTAAGCGTACACGAATAAAATAAAAAAATTAATTCTTTTAAAAATTTGCTTTTATTAAAGAGAGAAAATAATATTAAAGTTAAGAGATAAAATGTAAAAAATATAAAGTAAAAGTCACAAATCAACTAAAAAAGTTGTACTAAAAAGTAAAAAATAATTTCTTTGCTGAATAAGTACTTTAAAAAATCTCATGTACAACTGCAAGAAAAGCAAGGCATGCACATTTGCATAAATCATATGTACAATCTACAATTGTTTATATTATATATTATACTACCATTCAATACCCATGCTTTGCTACAGTGTCTATAGAAATTGAGGTGATTTGAAATGATTAGTTTAGATTTTATATTATATAGTAAAATACCCATACTTTGCTACAGTGTTTATAAATCACCAGATGATTTTAAAATATTTTAGTTTTTATATTGGTAGATAGCTATCAATAAGTTCAGAAACCGTTAAACTTATTAAATACTAGCTGATTTATCTGTGCTTCACTATGTTATCTATAACATTTCAAAGTTTCAATTTATTAATTTAGATTTTATATTATTGATAAATAAAACCACTCAGCCAAATCTAATAGCTCAAAAGAATCAACCAAAAACTACCAACCACTCAGGTAAACCTAACTGAACTTATCAAAATAACCAATAACTAATCACCCCTCAAAACTAAACTGTGTCCTATCAATTTGAACAAAAGCCATCAACCACTCGGCCAAACAAAATAAACCTATTGAATCAATAAAATAACACCAATCTGCTACCCAAAACATCTCTTTATACTTAAAATCATTGAGTATGTGACAAACTTTTCTCTTTCATGCAGATCAGTTTTTGAATTTTAAAAAATCAAATCAGTCAAATCAGTCAGAAAGTTTAATAAAATTTAATTTTATTTCAAATGTCAAGTTGCCAGCAGCCAATATCTGAGCTGCCTGCTTCAGCGCCAGCTGCTGTTCCCTCCTGGGGAAGTGGGCTGGCACCATTGAGCATTTTTCACTCAGCACCCAAGTGTTCATGGGCAGGGTCCAGCTCTCCCACTTCAGTGGGGCAATTTGTCCCACCAAAGGACCTCACCACCCACCTTGCATGCTCCCAGGTGGTGCCACGAAGCCCCCTGATGCTCCCTTGGAGCAACATATGCTTCAGCCTTTGCATCAAATATGGTGCATTGCTTCCTTATTCTGATAAGAAAATTATTGAGGAGGTGCTGGTGGTGATGAAGCCCACAGGCTTCATTGATTTTTACCCCTATAAGGGGTATTTTGATCTCAGCTTCACCAGTAAAGCTGATGCCATGATGGCAGCCACCATTCCATTGTTTTTTAGAAAAACACCCCTGCTGATCACTCAAACCCATCTACCCATGGACACCACTCTCATGGTGCAGTTCATAGGTTTGCCCACCCATCTACCCCCTGCAGTTCTCCATACAAATTGGTGAAAGGGTTGGCCATTTACAGCTCAGACCCTGTTCTGCAGTTTGTGGTCCCTAACAGGGCCAAACACCTTGCTGGCCCTTGTGCATTTGCTGTGATTTGGCCTACTGAGTATGAAATCACTCAGGTGATTCCACCCCATTCATTTATTAATTCTGCCCCTGACCATCATTTCTGGGCCTATATTGAAGGTGGGCGGGCAGTTTGCCCTTTCTGTTTCAGGTTAGATCACTCAAAATGGAAGTGCCCTGCTCTTATAGAAGTTGGGGGCTTGGCCCCTACCTCCTCAGCTGCTGGCAATTTTTGGTTGCCTCACCCAAAATTTTTGCTTGGGGCACAATCCTTCCACCCCTCCCTCAAAACCTGTAAGGGTAGCTGAAGCAAATTTGGCCAATCAAAAGCCATAAACCTGCAATCTGAAACCCAATGTCTCAGCTCATCAGAAGCTGAGACCCAAATTTATAAAAACTAAAAATCTTACCACACCTCCTGCCCAAATGTCAACAGTTGCAGGGCTAATCATGCCCAACCTCAATCCTTTTGATGTGCTCGATTGGGTTGACGATGATGATTGTCCACATGGGATGGACCTGGTTATAATGAATGGGTTTGTGCCAATATTCCATAAGGAAATTGGGAAGTAAGAGCCTCATAGCTGACTCTACTAGGGACCAGCCTGCCAGAGCCAATCCCAAACCCATCCACTGAGTTTCATCATTGCCACACACCCTCAAATCACTATCCACATGCTGTAGGAGGGTTCTGAGATCCATGCCAATGCCACACCAAGCCCACTAGTGGAGCCCATATTCTTTGATCTAATTATATTACTTTTTAAAATAAAATAATCTTTTCTTCAAGAAATTCTTTATTGAATTTCAGGGATTTTGTAGAAGACTCAACTGGCTATTCAGGCCAGCCTATCTCCAAATAAATAGTGCTTTGTGAATATCAAATAAGCTTTCTTCTTTGCCAGGCTCTTCTGAACCATACAGCACATCTCAGGCAAAGATTCCATACCCCACTGATTCATCATCCATGCTGCTCATAAGTCTGACATCATATTGACTCAGATGCATTTTGGCTTTGGACAGTCAAATTTCCCTTGCTCTGATTCCCTCACATTCAGGTTTCTTTCTATAAATTCCATATTCAGATCCAGTACTAACTGATCCAAAGCAATGTATAGATCAGGTATCACCTGATCTGTTACATTGCCCCCTTGTGAAACTTAGAATCTCTGAACCATCCCTGGGAATTTCATGCCATCTTCTCCCATTTGCTACATCACCTCCTCCTCCAGATCATCTTTCCACTTTACTTGTACATGCGGCCAGCCCCTCACCCATCTCCCAAGCTCCAGATCCAGTGATCTGTGTTGTTCCACCTGTCACTTCTGGTAGTCCATCGCCCAGTTCAAACTTCCCTGTAACTTCTCCTCAGTATCCATATAGACCCATGCCATCTCATCCGCCCCCTGGTACACTCCATCCACAGCTCCTCCTAACGCTCTTCATGGATCCAACTGTTGCTTCTAATGGGCCACTGCCCACTCCAAACATCCTCATAGCTCTCCCTTGGTATCTGTCAGGGCATGCGCCATCTCATCCACCCCTCAGCACGCTCCATCCATAGCCTCTCTAGACGCTCCTCATAGATCCGCCTGTTGCTTCTGCTGGGCCACCGCCCACTCTGTACTTCCCCATAGATTTTCCTCAATATCCACCATGGCAAACGCCATTTCATCTGCCCCCAGTACAACTCATCCACAGCTCCTTTGGACGCCTTTTGTGGATCCGCCTGTTGCTTCTGATGGGCCACTGCCCACACCATACTTCTCCATTGTTTTTTCTCAATATCTGCCATAGCATGCACCATTTCATCCACCTCCCAGTGCACTTCATTCACAACTTCTCCAGACACTTGAGCCAACCACACTTGACACTTTACTTGCTTCACTTCTTTAGGACCACCATAGAACCATTCCTCCCCTTTCAGAACCTCCACCTTCTTTAACTCACAGTCAGATTATTCCTCCCCTTCCAGAACCTCCACCTCCTTTAACTCACAGTCAGATTATTCCTCCCCTTCCAGAACATCCACCTTTTTCCACTCATAGCCAAACCAAGAAAAAGTTGAGTTGAGTCTAATGTAACAAATGGGTTTGTGCCAATATTCCATAAGAAAATCAGAAAGTAATAGCCTCATAGCTGACTCTACTAGGGACCAGCCTGCCAGAGCCAATCCTAAACCCATACGCTGAGTTTCATCATTGCCACACACCCTCAAATCACTATCCACATGCTGTAGGAGGGTTCTGAGATCCATGCCAATGCCACACCAAGCCCACTAGTGGAGCCCATATTCTTTGATCTGATTATATTACTTTTTAATTTAAAATAATCTTTTCTTTAAGCAATTCTTTATTAAATTTCAGGGATTTTGTAGAAGACTCAACTGGCTATTCAGGCCAGCCTATCTTTAAATAAATAGTGCTTTGCGAATATCAAATAAGCTTTCTTCTTTGCCAGGCTCTTCTGAACCATACAGCACATCTCAGGCAAAGATTCCATACCCCACTGATTCATCATCCATGCTGCTCATAAGTCTGACATCATATTGACTCAGATGCATTTTGGCTTTGGACAGTCAAATTTCCCTTGCTCTGATTCCCTCACATTCAGGTTTCTTCCTATAAATTCCATATTCAGATCCAGTACTAACTGATCCAAAGCAATGTATAGATCAGGTATCACCTGATCTGTTACATTACCCCCTTGCAAAACTTAGAATCTCTAAACCATCCCTGGAATGGCATGCCATCTTCTCCCATTTGCTACATCATCTCCTCCTCCAGATCATCTTTCCACTTTACATGTACATGCGGCCAGCCCCTCACCCATCTCCCAAGCTCCAGATCCAGTGCTCTGTGTTGTTCCACCTGTCACTTCTGGTGGGCCATCGCCCATTTCAAACTTCCCTGTAACTTCTCCTCAGTATCCATATAGACCCATGCCATCTCATCCGCCCCCTGGTACACTCCATCCATAGCTCCTCCTGACGCTCTTCATGGATCCACCTGTTGCTTCTGATGGGCCGCCGCCCACTCCAAACATCCCATAGCTTTCCATTGGTATCTGTCAGGGCATGCGCCATCTCATCCACCCCTCAGCACGCTCCATCCATAGCCTCTCTAGATGCTCCTCATGGATCCGCCTGTTGCTTCTGCTGGGCCACCACCCACTCTGTACTTCCCCATAGATTTTCCTCAATATCCACCATGGCAAACGCCATTTCATCTGCTCCCCAGTACAACTCATCCACAGCTCCTTCGGACGCCTTTTATGGATCTGCCTGTTGCTTCTGATGGGCCACTGCCCACACCATACTTCTCCATTGTTTTTTCTCAATATCTGCCATAGCATGCACCATTTCATCCACCTCCCAGTGCACTTCATTCACAACTCCTCCAGACACTTGAGCCAGCCACATTTGACACTTTACTTGCTTCACTTCTTTAGGACCACCATAGAACCATTCCTCCCCTTTCAGAACCTCCACCTCCTTCAACTCACAGTCAGATTATTCCTCCCCTTCCAGAACATCCACTTTTTTCCACTCATGGCCAAACCAAGAAAAAGTTGAGTTGAGTCTAATGTAACAAATGGGTTTGTGCCAATATTCCATAAGAAAATCAGAAAGTAAGAGCCTCATAGCTGACTCTACTAGGGACCAGCCTGCCAGAGCCAATCCTAAACCCATACGCTGAGTTTCATCATTGCCACACACCCTCAAATCACTATCCACATGCTGTAGGAGGGTTCTGAGATCCATGCCAATGCCACACCAAGCCCACTAGTGGAGCCTATATTCTTTGATCTGATTATATTACTTTTTAAAATAAAATAATCTTTTCTTTAAGCAATTCTTTATTGAATTTCAGGGATTTTGTAGAAGACTCAACTGGCTATTCAGGCCAGCCTATCTTTAAATAAATAGTGCTTTGTGAATATCAAATAAGCTTTCTCCTTTGCCAGGCTCATCTGAACTGTCCAGCACATCTCAGGCAAAGATTCCATACCCCACTAATTCATTGTCCATGCTGCCCATAAGTCTGACATCATATTGACTCAGATGCATTTTATCTTTGGATAGTCAAATTTCCCTTGCTCTGATTCCCTCACATTTGGGTTCCTTTCTATAAATTCCATATTCAGATCCAGTACTAACTGATCTGAAGCAGTGTATGGATCAGGTTTCACCTGATCCATTACACCAGTGTTCAAATGGGAGGATTTTTTAAATTCTTCTTCTAAAACAGCTCCTCACCATCATTTTAACCTAAAAAAAGGTTGTCCCCAACACAAACCACTTTTGAAATAGAAACTGAAGTAGCAGCTGCCCCTGACAACACTCTGTTGCAGCATATTATTCAATCTATTTGGGCCATTTGAAAAATGGTTTCCCTGGGCTAAAATTCCTTGATAATTTTCCTTTTGCTGCCAAACAAGAGATCATTGTGATGGGTCATAAGGCTATTGAATTATCTATCCAAGCTGTTCAAATATGTTGTTAAACAGTGGTAAATCATCTAAAAAACTGATTTTGCCTATCTACCAAGTTTGCTCCTGCATGTGGAGAATAACTTGACTGATTATATTGATGCTTTAAATACTGCAGATACTATCAATGAATCCAATATAACTATCTTCAATCTTCAACTACATGCAGGTGATGCACCAACTCTATTTCTGTCTGCTCTGGCACAATCCCTCAAACACCCAATTTGCCCCCCTTCCCCCTTGGTTATGCTAGGCTAGGGGAACCTAATCTAGCATACTAGAGGTTAATCAGGTTTTTTAGCAAATTTTTGCTCTATTTTTTCCTGCCTTTATTTTTTTTGTCAATAAGAAGGGTCCCATGGTCCCCTTATCTTGAATAAAATGAGTATGTGACATATCTTCCAAACTACTAAATTAATTTCTACTTAACTTGCCAAAAGTATTTGTTAATTAGGTAAACCAAATTAGGCAGGTTTTTAAGTTATATAAACCTAACATTCAGGTACCTGTGCTTTGCTACAGTATTTAGTTTATCAGATGATAAGCTTACATTGTAGCCTATAGGCTGTTCCAGCACTACTCTCGAGCTACTCGGACTAAAAGTTTTGCTGTTGCTCTCGTGACTAGTGAGCTGATTATCCTAACTACTTAATCTACTTAAACTCTAATACTGATTTTTGTTGAGTTTCAGGTGAGCAATTTGGTGAATTATCCGATAATATTTGCCAATTCTCACCCACTCACCCAAATAGATTGACCCTATCAGACTCGAAGGTTTCAGATTTCAGTCAGTCAGTGAACTTTTTTTATTAAGTAGATATATACAGGTCGAATTAACCTCCTTCTTTTAAAGTCAGTTAACCTCTTGCGCTATGAATCAATTAACAGAAGCATGTGGCCATCTCACCCAAAGCAACTTCAAACGAGTTTTTACTTTGAATAATTTCTATTAAAGCTTTGAGCAGATCATGTGTACAAAATGCATATAGTTGCACTATTTAATATATATAATAAAAGATTGGCAATTTTTTAAAGTTCTTTATTAATAACTTTGTTGAGTGTGGTAAACTTCAAAACAATGAGGAAGGTACAATGGAACATGGCACTTCTTGCACTCCCAGACAGTTTCACTGCATTTATTCTGCTTTACACACACCTTGTATCTTTGCTGGAGGTTTTCTCTATTTTTTGTAGATGGAATTTTTCATGGAAAATGTGCCCACTACTTTGCCTGCAGATGCAGTGGTGTATCACCTGCAGACATCCTTCCACTTGTTCCATATTCAAGAATATTTACATTTTGTAAAATTTCTTCTGCAACGTCGAGCCGAAATTTTGAAAATGAATATTCCTGGTGTTCGGGATGGGATGTAATTTTCGAATTAAAACAAAAGCATTAAGCAAGTAGTACAGCAGCGCAGCAAATTCAGTAGACGTGTAGCACGTCATTCGCAGTTTATAAGCAAATTACCAGTGACTTGTATAGCACGTCATTATAACGCAAGAGTTAATAAAACTGAGTAAAAACGCAAAGGTATAAAAACTTTGAATTTATAAAACTGGGAAGCCAATTTTATACCAACTATTGTAATTTTGTGAGAAATTTCGATTTTCAGGTGCTATGAAGGCTATGAAATTATTGGTTTTGTGGCTCTAGCGGGAGATAAAATGTGGCACCGAATTATTAATTTCATTGCAATAGTGGATTCAATCGGAATAACAATATTCGATTTTAATTGACCAAAAGGTAACTTTGCGAGACAAATTGTCAATCTTTATTAGTTAGAATTTACAGATATTTATAGGAGGATTTAGTAGATTTTTGTAAGGATCTTCGTGCTTCAAACGAGGTAAGATCTTTTCTGTTAGAGGACCGATATGGCTTATTATCTGACTTGATATAATTGTTAAATCTCAAGGGGAGGATACCCCAGTGGTAGAATAGAAACCTCTACCGCTGCCTCCCCGAGTTCGATTCCGGTAGAGGAACTTTGGGTAGGGGACGACTATGACTGTGCTGGCGTTGCGCACCAATGCCCCGAACCGAGATAGCGAATAGCAAAGGCGGTCCATGGAGTTCCTGGCCTATCATACGCCGCGCATGGAGGTTTTCTGGATCTTATCCTCCTTTCCCATTCATTCGATTTCCCCTCAATCGGTGCGGTATCGTCCCCAGGTCGGCCCACCTCGAATAAAATAATTGTTAAATGAAATTAACCTTCGTTTCGTGGGATCAACCATTTCAGAATGCTTAACATCCTCGGAAGGATTAGCCTTTTCAGGAGGATGAGACTGATAACTCTGAAGGGTTGATCGTCAGTTTAAAAGAGAATCAGATATATCCAGCGAATCTTTTAAAATCTTATTAGACCGAGATGCCAAACCTCAATCTTGATTAAAATTGGTCATCACAGTTATTTTTCCAACACCTGCCAACCACTAATACACATTCCAAAAGGCTTAAAAATGTTAAAATCGGTAAAAAAGATTGTTTAAAGGTAATATACAACCAACACATTTGATTGGCACAATCCTTAATAACCCCTACACATTCAATTCTTTGACACTCCATGTTAAATAAACATCTAGCTATAGGTGTTAATTCCTCAACCTATAGAAGAGACTCTCCTGAAACCCCCTTTAATAGTAACAGTATCAGTATTAACGATCTACTCAGCTTCAACCAAGATTGAGTCCAAACTGACATGGCTAATAATCAAAATATTTTTTTAAAATCCAAAGCCCCTTTAATAGGCTTCAAAGAGCCTCAAATCCTGTTGATGGAGGCTGTAACACCCCCTGACCTCCAAACTATTTCCCAGCTAGTCAGCATGGTATCAGAGAACCTGAAAGTATAAATACCAGTTGTTGGGATTTTTGCCCATATTTCCAGCCTGCTAGATTACTAAGAATTGCTAGGGGAAAATTCCTTAAGGCAAAGTAAAATAGAAATTGATTGGCCTGAATTTCAGAGTAACTATGTTCAGGGGAATTTGAGATATTTGACAGATTATATCTGTCAGGGATTGATCTGGATGAATACTTAAGATCTCATTGGCAGAGTTGCCAATGAAATAGAGGTATCTGATAGTGATTAACTATCAGGTGTACTGATTGGGATCAGTCAGGTTTCATCACCAACTGATTAGGAATAAATATCAAGTTGTGAAGTGAGTGATGCCACCTGCAACTAGTGAATTGATCAGTTGGTTTGTGACCTGCCTTAATAGGTAATAAGTTCCATTACCTAATCACGTCACTAGCCAAATATGGTTGGTTTGCTTGGATTAAGAGGAAAATATTAGGGACACGTTTTCTAACTCTTTCCATTTAGGTCTTGAAAATATCTAATGTTAGAATTCTAGCCAGGATAAGGAAGACCATTGCTGCTGAGATAAGGATAGGTGCTTCAATGGCAACGGCTGCTGTTTTATCAAAGAGGTGTCAACTGAGGGTTAGATGACCAAATCCCTACTATAAATTACCTAAGATTCACTTATAATAGATAGTTAGATAGTACTACAGATATATAGTTCTATTGTTTTCATTTGGTAGATAGTTTAAGTAGTAAACTATCATCAGCTTTCAATTGTGCTATTCTTTTCAAGGATATTAAGCTGTATACAATAACTAGAAGACTCTTAGTGAAAAGAGTAAAGATCTAAGTGGGGATCTAGAGAAGAAGAAGAATAAATAATCAGAGATTGCTCTGACTGTGTGTTGGACCAAAGAGACTATCACCGTGGAATCTCAGTGAAGATCAGGTTGGACAGAATGAGAGAATGAATCCCTAGATCACAATATCTTAAGTATTTAATTGGGAATACTGGACAAGCGTTGAGCTGAGATATAAGAATTCATACCCAACTACAGATAATAGTTGTCATACTATTATTGATTATTAATCTATTATATTATACAATATGGACAAAGTGCACAAAAAAACTGAACCTATGCAGTAAAAAGATTACTAGGGTTGTTTGTTGATAACAAACCAACCAGTAAATTTTTACAAGTTGGTGCTCACTACAGGGTTAGTTGAGTTGAAGAATTTATAAGAATATCATATAAAGATGAGTTATGCAAACTGTGGACCAAGTTAGCCACTGTAAACCAGAATGACCTAAACTCAGTGGATCACCAGGAATTTGCAGCCTTGGAAGAATAAGTTGCTAAGGTGGAGGAAGGGATAGATAATGTTGCAAGCTTCAGGAATGGGTTACTTGGGAAAGTAACTCAATTGAAGAAAAAAGAAGGGGACCTTGTTTGAGAGGTCTTATACCTGAAAATGGAGTGAGAAGCAGATCGCATTCATTTGAGAAATTTTGGAGTGGATATAGAGTGACTAATCAAACAGTTGGAGGAACTTAAATCTAACAAATATTCTTGTGAGCCCAATATGCCAAGCAATGCTGAAGAAAGAAGTCCTCGCACAATACTTGGGAAGTTGAATACCACAAGGAACATGCCACCTGCTTTTGCTGCCATTTTGGAGATGACGCCTGAAGTTACTCCTCAAGTTAGCTGAGTGGCAGAACTGAGAGAATCAGTCAGAGATAACTCAGAGGAATTCAAGGCAATGCCAAAATTGCCAACGTTCCATCAGGATAATGCCCCCACATTTTTCCAACTGTTTGATATAACCATATATGGCTATAGGGATTGTAAAAAGGCGTTGACAGTCATGAATTGCCTAGACACCAACTGTTGAGATTTTCCCCCATATTCCCAGCCTGCTAGATTACCTGGTATTGCTAGGGGAAAATTCCCTAAGGCGAAGTGATTTGGAAATTGGTTGGCCTGAGTTTTGTAGTAACTACATTTGGGGGATTTTGTGATATTTGCCTGGCCATATCCATTAAGGATTGAGCCAGACAAATACTTAAGATCTCATTAGGTGGAGTTGCCGATGAAATTGGAGCATCTGATAGTGATTAACTATCAGGTGTACTGATTGGGATCAGTTGGGTTTCATCACCAACTGATTGGGGATGAATAGCAGGTTGTGAAGTGAGTGATGCCACCTGCAACTAGTGAATTGATCAGTTAATTCGTGACCTGCTTTAATGGGTAATAAGTTCCATTACCTAAGCAGGTTGCTAGCCAAATATGGTTAGTTCACTTAGATCAAGAGGAAAACGTTAGGGACACGTTTTTTTACTCTTTCCATTTAGGTCTTGAGGATGTACAATGATGGAATCATAGCCAGCATGGGGAAGACTATCGCTGCTGAGATGAGGATGGGTGATTCAATGGCAGCGGCAACCTAGACATCAAAGAGGTGTCAACCAAGGGTTAGACAGCCGATTTCCTCACTATATATTCCCTAGGATTCACTATAATAAAAAAACAAGATAATACAGGAGATAATAACAGATAATAAGAGTTATTTAGTTCTAAGTTATCTATTTGGTATATAGTTAAACTATCATCAGTTTCCATTGTGCTGTTCTGTCTCAAGGATATTATTGCTGAGTGCAATACTTGGAAGTCTCTTAGAGAAAAGAGTAAAGATCTGAGCGGTGATCTAGAGATGAAGGAGTCACAATTGGGGATAGCTGCCAACTGTGTGTTGGACCAAAGAGACTGTCACCAGAGTATCTCAGCGAAGATTGGGTGGAAAAGAGCAAGGGAACGAATCCCTATGAGTATGACATTATGAGTATCTAATTGGGAATACTGGCTGAGCGTTGGGCTGAAATATAATTCATACTCAACTACAGATAATAGTCTCTATACTATTGTCAATTAATAATTCATTCTACTATACAATGCAATGAAGTGCATGAGGAAGCTGAACCTATGCAGTAAAAAGGTTACTAGGGTTGTTACTAATATTAAACCAACTTAAGTAAATTTTTACAAGTTGGTGCTCACTACAGAGGTAGTTGAGTTGAAGAACCTATAATGATGCCCTACGAAGATGTTTCTAATTTTGGAAATAAGTTACTGAAGGAAGTAATAAAGATAGAATGTGAAGAGGATCATGTTCAGTGGTGTTTACCCAGCTTTGCTGTGGAGCTCCAAGTTAAGCAAAATGAAGATACTTAAGTTCAGGGAAAAGGACTTGCAGCCTAGATATGGAACTATCTAGTGCTGCAAGGAAACCAGTTCCACTGGATATCTACTTGAGATGAAGAGTATCAGTAGGGCCAACTTGGGTTGGAATTGGGCCCTCTGGAATTAGTCCTGATGAGCAGGATCAACTCAGGTTGAAATTGGGTTCACTTTAAATATTCCTGAGGAGTGAGTGTTTAGATGAGGCATTGGACGAAATAGGAAGCAATCAATACAGAAAATTGGATTGCTGTACCAATGAAGATATGAAGGCAAAACAGGAAATGATTAATCCAAGATAGTGGAGAAAATCATTATATCAATAACACTCAATCACTGATCAGAAGTTACTGGAGACAAGTTCATCAATTCAGGAGAAATTGAATGAAGCTAACGAGGCCAGAATGACCTGTGTAATTAAAGATGGCCATGAAGGCTGAAAATTTGTTTTCAGGAGAA
>JAKSZP010003479.1:0-26315 GCA_022478985.1 Massospora cicadina | reverse complement strand
TTCGCCGCATATCTGACCAAATCAGTGGAAACGCCGCCCCACATGACTCAGGAATTGGGGATGAGAATCCTGAAGTCATCTTCATTCAGATAGGTTTGGGAGTCGATTTTTTAAGGCTCAATTTGGAAGTGGGAATATAGTTTGTTTGTTAACTTTGATCTGAAAACGCCCTCACAAAATCCTGTTGGATGGGGTGTTAATTCTCGGTGTTTGAGCTTAATTCCACCAAGTTGATTTTGCACAGGGTATGAGCCACTGAGCAATCAAATCGTACAATATGAGGATCGCCAATTTATAATAATACTTAATAAAATATGTATGGAGATATCGCCCCTTATTTTGACCTTTATTTTAATATTAATTGCAGACTTATCTGCGCGATCCCCCTCTTTAAAAAACCTCCAACCTTTAACTTCCATCATACTCTTTATACCTAGGTTCCCCAGCTGGATGCATCCTCAGCTTGGTAGTCTTCTATTCTGCTTCCCCTTTAAACTTACTCTCATTTGTATTGAATCTCGGCATAGATCCTCTTGATTTGCCAAATGCCTCATTTTGAAGCGCTTAAATTACCAGTACCGGTTTGATTCCAGCAGATTTCATACATTCCGCCATATTGACTTAGAGCTTATCATCCAGCTATATTGGAATCGCGACATTACCCCCTCATTGACTGGACAATAGGTTCTTACTGTTTTTATGCTCAAAGGAACTCCGTTTGGACTCAGTTGATAACCTGAGCCCCAGCAGGTTTCTTAATTGTGTAGACATCCGTGCCAGTCTTCTTGATAATCTCAAACGGGCTGACCCAAATGTCAGAGAGCTTATTTTTTCATCCAAATCCATGCTGGTTGTGGAATAAAACATAATCCTACAGCAAACAATGGAAGTCTGCTTCAGCGCTTCTGGTCAGCCGCCTGGTCACAAATTTTTAGCCAAACTGGTGGAGTAGGCTTCTGTTTGCAACTTGATCAATGTATCTGTGAGTTGCTTCAGATATCGCTGAGGATTCACACCACCAGTGTCTTATACACACAAATATAGCAAGGCTGGCAGAGCTGGATGTCGATCATACAGCAGTTGAAATGGGCTCTTACCAGTGGACAAATGATAGCTAATATTGTATGCAAATACAGCTGTGGGTAGAAGGGCGCTCCATTCCGAGGGTCAATTATTTACCAATTTATGGAGGATGTTCACTAAGGTTCCATTAACCTGCTCCACCATTTCCATTAGACTCCAGATGATATGGGGTAGTCAAAACCCCACGGATCACCATCAACTTGTTCAACTTTGGCAGAATGTGCGAAGTGAAATTGGTTCCGTTATCCATTAAAATGAATTATGGGCAGCTGTGTCACTGTTCAACATACTCCATGATGAATTTGGCAGTAGTGACCGCGCCCCAAATTGATGTCCCTGGCTTCCACCCATCGAGTCAGATGATCTATAGCGACAATAATATACTTGGATTGATTGGTACTAGTTGGCAGAGGTCCTAATACATCAATAGAAACGGTGTGCTAGGTGAACTGGGGTTTGACCAGCTGGTATGTGGCTCTCTTGTGGAATGGTTTTTCCACTTGACACTGATGACAACAACTAATCATTTCTAATATGTCGTAATGCATGCTCTCCCAGTAGTATTGTGGTCGCAACATCTCCAGTGTTTTCTGCAATCCTTCATGACTTACAGCACAATGAGCATACATAATTATTGCAGGTCAGGCCAAAGGCTTAGGGAAACTCAACATCGTGTCACCAATCCACTTATATAGTTCTCCCCCACGTAGAAAGGTATCCACCCTGAGTCCATCTAGTACCTTGATCACATGCGGCGGCTAATCCTGGTATTTATTTACCACCATCTTCTAAAACATTATGTCAGTTAGATCCGCTGTGATTGCAACTGTTGGTAGCCTAGATAGAAAATCTGTATTTTGATGTTTTGCTCCCAGTCAATGCAAAATCTCAAGATCATATGCTTGCAGCTTCAACGCCCACTGTACAAGCTATCCCTCCGGTTCACAAAGATTCTGTAGCCAGCGCAAGGAAGCGTGATCCGTCACTACTTAAAATCTCACCCCATGCAGATATACTTAAAACTGTTAAAAAGCGTAAATTACCGCTACATATTCTCACTCAGTAATGGTGTAGTTCCGTTCATGACAGTTTAAACTTCAACTACAGAAGGCAACAGGATGCTTCACGCCATCATCGTCCTTCTGATATAATACTGCCCCTATAGTGGAGAGTGAGGCATCCATTTGCACTATGAACAGCTTATCAAAGTTGGGTATTGCAAAATGGATGCGCTTGCTAACGTGGTATGAAATACATCAAAAGCGTTCTGGCATCGTTCTGTCCAATCAAAAGAAGCATTTTTCTTTAATAGCTCGATAAGCGGGGCCCCAATGTATCTGAAATTGGGAATGAACCGTTGGTAATACCCAGCCATTCCCAGAAACACTTGATTATCCGGCTTATTCGCTGGGAATCTCATCTTGTTTATCGCTTCCACTTTAGCCAGCTGCTGTTTAAGCCCATGTGAACCCATGACAAACCTGAGGTATTCTAACTGCTCCTTAAAGAAATGGCACTTTTGAGGCTAGATTTTGATATTACTGGCGGCTAGGCACTGAAACACTTTCTCCAAGTGAACTAGGTGCTCTGTAAATGTCCGCAAAACACACTGATGTTGTCAAGGTAAACTAAGATGCAGGACAGCTTTAAATCACCTAAAATCATATCCATGGCATGCTGGAACGAAGCTGGAGCATTACACAACCCTTGCGACATGTGTGTCAGCTGGAACAATCCTCTCGAGGTGATGATTGCACATTTCTCCCATTCTGTTAATGGTAATTCGATCTGCCAATACCCCAATATCAGATCCATGGCAGAAAGTTAGTTTTACCACACCCAATCGGTCTAATGCATCATCAATCCGCAGAAGAGGGTAAGAATCCTTCTTTGTTACATTACTAAGGTTACAATAGTCAATAACCACTCAGTTTGTGCCATCCTTCTATTTACAATGAGCACAGGCGACTCCCACGGACTGTTCAATGGCTCAGCACTCCTTGCTCAATAAGTTTATCTACTTCATTGGAGACAACCTCTTCCACTTCTTTGAACGTCTAATAGGTCATGAACAAATGGGAGGTTATCTCCATGTCTATCCAATGTACCACCCCTTGAGCGCACATCAGGTCATGATATTCATTAGCGAAAATATCCCAATACTTTTCAAATAAGGCCATAGCCTTATCTTGTTGTTCCGTTAATAATCCCGTGAGCACTTCCCGTGGTACTACAGTCAGTACGCCAAATAAGGAGCGAGCCTGTAGTCTGAGATCTTCCCATGAGCCAAAGTCATGAATACAATGATCTTACCCAATAGGGATGAAGTGTAGGTAAGCCACCACTTGGTGCCGCCTGATTGTTATTGTCTCCTTCTGTAGGTTCTCGAGCAGCACCTTCACCTCCCCATTCCCAGGAAACAATAACCCTGGAGCCACGTGTGGTTTGAGCTGTGAGTGTTGATGAGGCGCCAGGATTTCTCTATAAAGCCCCTTAGGGACTTTGATTTTGAGCCCAGTCCCTATTATGCCCTGGTGTCCAGATGGTAAGCTTAAAGGGAGCGTTGCTTGAAGCGGGATTCCCTTATACTCATATATCTGGTTGGGAATGATCTTGGTCCACCAACTCAGTTGCTGGTAGCAAACAGGTATTACTCTGTCACTGTATGCTAGATTGATCTGACCGGAGTGGACTGGATCCGTTGGGATTCCACCAGAGGAAAAATATACTGGAATTTGTTGACCAAATATGGTAAGGGTTTCTTCCGGCATATCTACTAAAATGCCAAATTTCCTTATGAAAGTCGCGCCAATTAACATATTGTAGTTGTTATTTAGAAAAACCACCACTGGAGCAGACACCTGGACTGACCCAAATCGTAGAAGCAACGCGCTATATGCTCCTTCCAACACAGTGCTGTGCGTTCCCGCGGTTACATACACTACTCGATGGTCCACATTCAGTTTCAACATAAGTTTAGCCACCAACTGAGTGGAGAATATGTTCACGGGTGCTCCCATGTCTATGATAGCGCGGATTTTAGTGTTTTAAACGAATATGTCACAATAAGTACATTCTGAGTAAGAAGAATCATTGGTGTGTAATGATTGTAAGTTCAAGGGCTTTGTGCTATTCAAAAAAGAAGAAATGCCCTTGCCAACTTGAGGATACTCACTAGCAATTTTCTCCACTGGAATGGCTACAGTAACCCCTACTAAAGGAGTGACGTTCAGTGAAGGATCCAGTTTGCTAATGCCAGTCTGTTCCAGGATCTGCCACGCATATGGCTTCTTCATGTCCTGGTGAAGCTTGGCCTGATGAGATGAGCCTTTACTCATGGAAGCGGAAGCAGGGGTATCCAATGAAAGCAGCTGGTATAAAACATCATCCAAAAGGAGGTTAATTTCTACCCAAAAAGATGTTTGGGGATTGTTGAGGACAAATGATATGGACTTAGCTGAGCTAGAGCGTCCCATCTCTACTCTGCTCAAGCTTTTCCCTGCTTGATTATCCTAGTTAGTATTGCATACACATGTGGTTGACTAAGGCAATTGGCATCATAATGCCCTTTTGTCCACACTGGAAGCAAGTGTTCATAAAAGGTGCGCATCTATAGTTTGGGGCGGAAGACTCAGGCCAATAATTGCCGGTAAGGTTCTAAGGTCAAGGATGAACTAGGGAAGCGTACCTGGGCTGGAAAGGGTATATTGACTCATGTAAGGGATGACTACATTCCAGCGGCTGATAACCCAGTCGCTGCAACCTATATCTTGCAAGGGTTGAAGCGTGGGCAACAGCAATTTTTTGGGCTAAATTGGGGGCGCTGTTCATGGCGGAGAGCCACCATAAGGCGTTCACAATCTGAATAAGCCTGGTATCCTCCTCCAACACATGGGACATAGCATTATATAGTTCCCATCATGTTTTAATGGCCGCCATCATCGCAATACCCACATCCTCAGCGGATAAAAGGTTGGATACAATTAGCACATGTGCTTCCGCCAAGAAACGTTCAGCAAAATCTGACAGGGTCTCATCTTGGTGAATTTGTATAGTCAGAAAATTGGCTTTTTGTTGGGCCATTTTGGTTGCACCCCTGAACAAATGAAGAACAATCGCCTTAATTTCTTCATAGGATACCAAACTGTTTGGGAGGTAGCAAATAACTTGATTGGTGCTGTCTACATTAAGAGCAGACAGCAACAGTTTCACTTTCCATCAATCAAAAACCCCTTCTGCAGCAAGTTCGAATTGCTTAAAATACCCATGTATGTTTTCATCATGACTAAAAGGAGGGAAAATTCTCAATTCGCATGGCTTAGCCTTGCTTCACACTTCTGCAGCAGGGATCAGGCGCATTAGTTCGCTGGCCGGTTAAGCTCAAATTGACATGATGAACTCAAAGGAAGTAGAGTCACGTGGGGTATACATGTCATCACTGGTAGAATATTTGTTAGTGGAGTCATAACGTTCATTTTCCAAATTGCCACTGACTGCACCGTTCCCCCCAGCTCTTGTATGCCTCATGAACTGTTTGTTGATCAACTCATTTCCTGTTGCAATGTTTCATAATGTTGTTGCAATTTTTGGGCGACTTCCATTTCTTCATTTAGGTGCTGTTCCACAGCTTGTATTTGCGAAAGAACTTCTTTGATTATATTCTGCGAGTGGGTTTGCTGTTGGAACAGAGGAGGACTCATCATTGTAAAGTAATTGGCTTTTTGGTTTCTTCCAACTATAGTTGCTTAGTGGCCCCTTGTAGTGAGCACCACTGTTAATTCTCAGTGTTTGAGCTTAATTCCACCAAGTTGGTTTTGCACAGGGTATGAGCCACTGAGCAATCAAATTGTACAATATGAGGATCGCCAATTTATAATAATACTTAATAAAATATGTATGGAGCTATTGCCCCTTATTTTGACTTTTATTTTAATATTAATTTCAGACTTATCTGCACGATTCCCCTTCTTCTAAAATAACTCCAAACCTTTAACTTCCATCAGACTCTTTATACCTAAGTTCCCCAGCCAGATGCATCCTTGGCTTGGTACTCTTCTATTCTGCTTCCATTTTTGACTTACTCTCATTTATACTGAATCTCGGCATAAATCCTTTCACGTTGTCAAATGCCTCATTTTGAAGCGCTTAAATTACCTGTACCAGTTTTATTTCACCGGATTTCATGCATTCCGCCATATTGACTTAGAGCTTATTGTCCAGTCATATTGGAATTGCGACAGGGGGTATATGGCCAAAGGACAGACCATGCACCCGATTGACTGCAGTCCCTTGGTTGACGTTGTCAATGGAGTACTAAGACTTCACCCCTATAAATAACCTTATAGGGTCCAGACCAAAGAATGTCTAACTTATTTTGTTGGCCTCCAGGTTAATGGTGATAGAAGAGAACAAGGTCACCTAATTGAAAAGATGGTAAGGAGCGCTGGCCAAGATTAAATTGGGATGTCTATTTTCCAGTAGCAATGACAATGTCTTGTGTGGCTAGGTCTTGAAGCTGGGCAATTTTTTTTGCTAAGGCTCTTATAGTTAATTCATATTTCTCAATTGTGGAGGTCTTGAGCAACAGCTGGATGCTACTTGGTAGCCAAGGTGCTGGACAATATAGGGCTTCTAATGGGGACATCTTGATGACTTGGTGGTAGCTCACCCTGTAGGCAAGCAAGGGTCTGGGTAGATAATGGTTTCAGTGAGCAGGATCCAAGGCGGCCAACTTCTTTAGGATGAAAATAAGAGTTCTGTTAGCACGTTCTATGGCCCCATTAGTAGACGGATGGTAAGGGGCAGCGAAACTCTAGGTAGTGTCAAATAACGAAGTTAGTTCTTGTACTACCTGTGGTTGAAGTTCAATCCATTGTCCAAAAGTAAGAACTGGGGTCACCCATGCGGGTGAAAATGGAACAAACAAGGAAAAGAGCTGTGGCTTTGGTAGTAGCATCTGGGATCAAAATTGCTTCCATTTACTTGGTTATGTGGTCCACAGCTAGAATAATATACTTACGGCCATGCAACCCAGTGGGAAGAGAGCCCACCACATCAATGCTAACTACATTGAAGGGCCCATTCAGGGCAACAACCAAGCGTTGGAATTGAGGCTTGTATTGACCTTGAGATCGGCAAGACATATATGCCTCTAAGACCTCTTGGATGATTTCTACCATTCTGTCTCCATAACATCGTGACTTCAGCCATTTGTGAGTCTTCTTAATGGCCCCTTGTCCTACAGTAGAATGGCCCTCTAAAATAACATCAGTTCAGGAGGAGGGGCGGACATATGAGAGCCATTTCTTATTGACATTTTTGTAAAGCAGCCCATCCTTAATTTGAGTATCTTGAGTCATCCTTCGATATTAAGCTTGGACCTCAGGGGTCTCCATCATCCACTGCGCAGGTCGGCCTATTAAATCATTAGCTAGTTTTCCTTGGGGTCAAAGCAGCTAGCACTAGCATCCTGGAGAGGCCATCAGAATTTTGGTGAATTGTGCTTGCATGATGGATAATGTTAGAATAATAGCTCATAGTCATAAAGACCACCTGGCTAGTCAGCCATAAGGGTCCTTCATTTTCTGGAGCCACCGGAGCGAGGAGTGGTCTGTAACAATAGTAAAGTGAGTACAGTAGTGATAAGGCTGGATATGTTTGATGGCTAGTAAGTCAGCTAGGCACTCCCTCTTAGTAACGCTGTAGTTCTTTTCAGCTCTACTCAGATACTTACTAAAATAGGTCACGGGATGGTCAACTTGGTTTTCATCATGTTGGCTAGGATAGCCCCAACGGCAACATCACTTGCATCTGTAAACAACAATAATGGTTGTTCAAAGCACGGGTGGACTAAGATGGGTTTAGTACATAAAGCAGTTCTCAAGGCATTAAAATCCTATACTTTTCAGGCCGCCACACAAACGGTACATTCTTCTTCAGGAGGTAGAACAGTGGCTCAGCTAGGGTGGCAAAATTGGGGGATAAACTAATGATAATAGCCCACTATGCTAGGAATACCTGGATATCCCTTAATCTTTGGGGGCGTAACATCTTCTCTATGACGTCCACCTTGTCTGGTATAGGATGAATGCCATCCTTTGAAACTTTGTGTTCTAGGAACTCCAGTTCAGATTGGAGGAAAGAGTACTTCAAAGATTTAAGCATTATGGAAGCCTTTCATAGCCAATTGAAGACCTCCTGGAGATGCTCAATGTGCCATTAAAGTTTTTGGGAAGACAGTAAAGTCTTCTAGGTAGATGAGGACGCATGAAAGCTTCGAGTCCCCAAGGATCCCTTCCATGGCACGTTGGAAAGTGGCTGGGGCGTTACAAAGGCCCTGGGGCATCATTGTGGGCTCAAATAGTCCTTTGTTGGATATGAGAGTGCACTTAGATCGATCTTCAGGGCGGGCTCAACCTGCCAATATCCGCTGGCAAGGTCAATGGCAGAAAAGTACTGGGATCTGGCAAGCAGACGGAGGTAATCATCATTTTGGGGCAGAGAACAACTGTCCTTCTTGGTGATGGAGTTGAGTCATCGGTAGTCCATCACCACCTGGTGGCTGCCATCCTTCTTCCAAACTAGCAGAAGAGGAAAGGCCCAAGGGCTACGAGATGGTACCAGGAGTCTGGCGTCAAGTAGTTTTTTGAGTTCCACTGCTACCTGAGCTTCTTCAATCTTTCTTTTTTGGTAAGGTCAGGACCGGAAGGGGGAGCATCCCCAATTTCTACATGGTGTAGGACTCCATTCATTCTTCTAAAGTCATAGGTTGAGGACAAAATAGGTCTGAATACCCACCCAACAACTCTTGAACCTTGCGTTGTTGATCGTCCAAGAGGTCTCTGCCAATATTGGTATTGACCAGACTGACAAATGGATTTGCCTCCAAGACGAGGTCTCTCAAGTCCCCAAAGCTTTGGACATCAGCAATAGCCTTTACCGGTAGTAGGCGGACATAGGCGGCAGGACTGTTTGGACCTACTATTTTGGGTTTGTCGGTAAGGTTGGCCAACAACACTGGTATAGAACTGGCATAAGCTGGATCTAGAATCCCCAGGAAGGTTAGCACCTCTTTCATGGATGGGTTGTCTTGGCCTCAGACCTCCAATAGTTAACTGAGGGGATTTTAACATAAACCTGGGTGTCATCAATGACTTAGGACTTCAGAAGTATTTTAGTCACCCTATGTAAGTAGATCAGCATGACCTTTTGCCTATCAACAGCAGGAGGGGGCAGTCGGACTTGGGTGCCCCTAATGTGATATTTGAGCTTATTGATTTTGAATTCACTCTCCAGTAAACAAGCTTGGACTTTGACCTCAGTTTAGAATTGTGAGAAGTTTCGAAGATTAAAGGGACCTTTTGCCCTAGTAGGGATAGAAAGCCGCCATCATAATGGAGTACTGCTGAATAATTTCAAAAAAATTGAGTCCTGAGGAGCAAGTCATAGCTAGGGTTATCTAGAGTGATAGCGTGGGTGTTTATAGCAAGCTTTCCAAACTGTAACAGTAGAGAGGAATATGCTCCTATAGATTGGGTACATTGGGGGCCAGACGTGCCATACTCCATGTAGTGTGGCATATTTGGAGCGATATTGACATGCTTCATTAACTTGGAGGATATGACATTTATGGGGGAGCCACTGTCAACTATAGCAAGGACTGGTATTTTATGAACTCAAACTGTGAACCAGGTAACCAGACTTCCAAACTGTGGAGGCAGCGTGAGGAACATGGGAGTTTCATTGAAAGAATAGTAAGCAGTATCAATTTCTTTATTATCATTGGATACCAAAAATTCTTCTCCAGATGCGGTTGCTCCAGGTTTGTTCAAGGTTATGGAGGATTCTTGAGGCTGGGTAGGGATGTCAGCATGAAGCGACTCATCCTTCATGCTATTGGCCCTTTTCCAGCCTCCTTAGCAAGTTGTTTTCAGTAGGTCTTGGAACTGTGTCTAAAACCGTTACAGTAATTATATTGAGGTCGAGGATTTTTCTAGTTTTTGACCACATGGACTCTAGGACAATTAGAGGGGCCTGTAATTGTAGCTTTAGAGTGTAGAGTCGACACAGGGATCTTTTTAAGAACTTCCTTGATCTCTCAGATGCAGGTAAACCCATTATTCTGTTCAATCATATGCATTTGAACCTCAGGGTAGGATCCCAACACAGAAATGATGGCTGTAATAGCATCATCCAGGATGATATGATTTGTAGTGAATAAGGGTTTTGCTTGGGCGTAAAAGCGGCTGGCAAACACCATGGTGCTATCTCCTTTATTCAGTCAGATACCCATGAACGCCTGTTTTTGGTTGGCCAGGGTTTGATTTCTGCAGAACTCTTGGATTAAGGCGGCATGGACCTGTTCCCAGGTGGTTCACTCCTTCAAATGGGGGTCATAATCTCCCAGACTGTGCTATCTAGGCAGGCGTGGATATGCTTTACCTTCTGCTGATTGGTGGCCTCCTCCGTGGAGCTCTTAAATGCATACAGGAAGGAGGCAATGCTCTCCTGGCTGGGGTGAACCTTTCTTTTAAATTAGGTCTAAAGTTAGTTACAAGTGAAGTGGAAAGGGTGTTAACACCAGGGATGGGCGCTGGCTCCAAGATCTCATTCTCCGCATAGTTGGGGCCCTGATGGTCTAGACATCATTGTAGGCATTTGAGGTCCTCTTGGATATCATACCAATTTTGGTTGAGGGAGGAAACAGAAGCCTTATTTGTGAGTTGCTCCTTTAGGGATTGAATGTCAGCGCCCTAAAGGTGAAGCTGGCTCTCATGTGTGGTCAAATGGGTTTCAATCCCTTGAAAAGTTTGCTCTAGATGAGAGATGCAAGTATTGATAAGTTCAGCAAAAGCACTTAGTTTGCCATTTCATCCGACAGGGCATCAATGGAGACCTTAGGGTCGAGGGGACTCCATCCACTCAGAGTTTGCATCCCTGATCTACATTCTGAATTTGATCGTGTAGAGCAGCCAAGGCTGTTATCTCATCCTTCCGCTATGGGTCCTAAGGGCCATCAGGAGTGGGAGCTGAGGGACTTGGGGGCCTGGGAGGTCCATGGGGACCCTCTGGCCCTTTGAATCCTACACGTCCTTTGGGGCCTTCAGGCCCCCTAGGCCCTTCAGGACCTTCACTCCTGGAGGAGTAGTTGCAAGAGGCCAGCTCCTGATTATGTTGTTATAGGGTTTGTACCAGATCCTCAACCTGAAGAGGCGCTGATTCCAAGTATCCTCAAGGAGTTGGACGTTCTGACGCAGCTCATCCTCAAGATATCCAGGAATATCACTATCTAACACAACAACTTGATCTCAGACTTCGTTGATCAACCGTCAGTTATTATTAATGGCTTCACAGTTGTTGTGACAAAGAAGGAGGCTGCATTATAAAATTGAAAATGTGAGTGTGCAGGGTATGGGCGAGCCCCAGTTGTCAGGTGACCTCTTGATGGTGAAACCCAACTAGTTGGAGTAGGTGATTAATAGCTGGGTGTATAGGTTGCGAAGGTAGTAGTCAGGACCCAGTGTGAGTTCTCCTGCCAGCAGCTGGGCCAAGTAATAGAGGTCCCACATGGTAGAGGGAATGGAAGAGGCATGGAAATTGCTGGAGCGGGCACCCATGGAGTAGATGCCATTTTATTAATTGTTGGACAACATCGTTAAGGTTCTTGTACTGAAGTTGGTACTGACTTCCATCAAATGAAGGTAGGGTTAACTGGAATGCGACCTGGGTTTCTACACTTTCAGTTTACATGGTTGGTATTTCATATTGTGAGGTACTAACCCATTGGGCAATGCTTCTCGACCAACTAGTGGCTTGGTCTTCAGGACTGCTAGCATTTTCCATTAGTTGTGATAGACTTTTTCACCTAGGACAGCTCGGAGCCACCTATAGTGAGCACCACGTTTGTTAGCGTTGCAGTTCTATAGACTGTTGCCAAGGTCTAAAGGTGGCTCAAAGCTGCAAATTTTCACAAAGGTAAAGAAGGAAATAGAAAATGGTTAGAATACCAAATTTTTATTAGGTTAAAAGGTATCAATATTTATAGGGTGAGTGGGGACATGGTGCCTCAAAGATTGTTGCAGGCCCATCCATTCAGGATCTTTCCTGGTCTTCCAGATTGACCACCTTGTGGGCATCCTCCATTATTTTGCCGCCCATCTGACTGAATCAGTGGAAACGCCGCCCCAAGTGACTCGAGAATTGGGGTTGAGAATCCTGAAGTCGTCTTCATTTGGATAGGTTTGGGAGTCAATTTTTATAGCTCAATTTGGAAGTGGGGAATTCAATTTGTTGTTATCTCAAATCCTGACAATGGTTAAATGACATCATTGTGGGATAGATTGTCAAAATATGACTGAGCATGATGAGGCCAAGGGGTCAAGTTGATGGGCCTGCCTGACCTGAAGCACAATCTGAACCAACGCTGGGTAAGGCAAGATATGCCCAAGTTGGTTCTAGGGGTGCGCATGATGGTTAGATGAGCATTACATCCATGGCATTAAAATGCACCAGATATTTGAGAATTACAACGTGCCATTACATATAAATGAAAAATGTGGCTTTGAATCCCTTTCAGATTATATCATGCTAAATCTAGTAGAAACCAACTTCAGTCAATCAATCAAGTTCAAGCTTCCTCAATCTACAGTATGATAATAGATGGGAATTTATAAATTAGTCAGATTGGGCGCAGTGCCTTGCCCAAAGGAAGATGATCACCGTATTGTTAACAAGTGATTTTTTTGAGACTAACCTTCTTCATTAGTTGACTTGTTTTAGCAAAAACCCAAGTCTTTTGTTTATCAGATGGTTTCTTGGCTTGAGCTTTTTGTGGATCTCCTAAAGGAGGTCTCAAATAATTTAATGCACTTTATTCTATCTAAATTCCACAGATTCTCTTTCCCCTTTGAGAAATCTGGGATCCCTCAAGATAGAGGCACCCAAGAACCTGTATTTAGATCTGTACTTGTTAATTGTCTCCTCCTAGGGTCTAACCAAGTACTCACATTTCTAGTGTATCTTGTTATTATACAATTATATAACCTCACCTTGGGTCTCTTTGGTAATGGCACCCTTTGCAATGTCCTATTACCTGTATTATAAGGTTGTTCCCTGGTTGTGTAGTGGGCATTCCCACCACCTCTCAGGTAACAAGAGAGTTACAGACCTTCTCTTGACATTAGTTGACCAACTCTTTTATCATCATGAATTAGAACTCTCTAAGTATAATTCTCTCTGAGCGTCAAGTGGGTATAGTTGTAACACTTGGAATATTCTAATTTTCCAAATGTTGCGTTGGTAAACCAACTACATGCCCAAAAGAGAGTTTCCTCTATCTAATGTGATCTAGGTAAGTTTAACAATCTAAAGGAATTGTTCCTGCTCTAAATGTGACTTGAAAACTCAATATTACTAAGATGGGGGAAAGTCCATTCTCCCAAGAATAATTAACTCTGTCGCCTATTTCATCAGCTTTGTCTCCCTTTGTTGGGGTAGGGGTGTTGGGTGATTTTTTTTATTTTTGGCAGTTGAGGCCTCTTGCACCTTCCAGGAGATCTTCAGGGGAATCATTGATGCTTTCTGTAAACACTTGCTTTTTAGATAGTGTCTTTCCTGCCTCTCAATTTAAAAGGTTACTCATCATATGTGGAGCTGTGAGTTGCACCACGCTTGAAAAGCCAAAGGGGCTTTCCTTCTAACGAGGGGCAATGTAATGATCAGTTTTGCGCAAGATGGTTTCTCTTGCAGAACCATAGGGAATTCCATCTCGAATGATGGTTTTAGGGCTATTTTTAATTTCATTTTTTATTGCATAAATTATAAGTTTTGGTTGAATTTAATGAAATTTGATTTAGTTTCCAGCCAGCCATTGACACTAGGATCAAAGGGCTTCCACGCCTAAATTATTTTAATAAATCTAACTTTAAGGTTTGCTTTATAGCCTGCAGGTAGCAACATCAAAATCCCAGTCTGGAGTTCTAGATAGATACACTTAATGACGCGCTACTTACAATAACTTAGCTATTCGCTTAGATGTTTTATTTCTTTAATTTCAATTTGTGAAGAATTAAGTTTATTTATTAGTATGATTAATAAAGGAATACCTTCCGACACTTTGGGTTATTGAGTAATATGTAGGTTACTCTAGAGACCCTGAAGGCGATGAGATTAGATTGGCCCCCGTACCTCAGCCAAGTGGGACACTGGAGTTAGCAGAGCAATGCTGAATTTCAAAGTCACTTTCAAAGCTGGGAAAATTTCTTTAGATTGGTAGACTTACCTGAATTGACATTAAAAACTGAGGAAACTTTCTTTTGGGCGTGTGGTTGCTCTTTGAGGAACGTTCAAAAACTTAGGGTATTCAAAGCATTACAACGCTAGTATTTTCGTCATAATCACTATGCTGCTTACCATAGTGTTTTCATTTAGTTTACTGTTGATATGGCTTGGCGTTATTCTTACCACAGCTGACTGGGAGGTCTTTACCCTTCCTGCTCATACTTGGTGGCTTGGACCTTTGGGATCCTGCTGGTATTATTCTAAGACCTAACCCATAAGTATATTATGAAAATCATCAGGCTTTAGCTTCCATGGTTTCCAAATCTTATATACTGTGATGGTTAAAGTTTATCCTCAACATCACATTGCCCTGATCTTTGAAAAGACAGGACAGGATGGTGTGGAAGATGGAGGGAGTGAGAGAGCATTAGTCTTGGCTAGGCCCCAGGTTGAGACTAAGACTGGGGAAGGACGACGGTTAGATGTTTCATCAGGTCTGTAGTCGAACCAAATGGTTTTGAAGTGGGTGGTTTCTAGGTTAAAGGTAAATTCAAATCAGAATTATAACGATTCTTGGGTATGGTGGTTCATCCATTACATAATTCAATCTGGTCTAAAACAATTGGGGTTTGCTTATGGCATGTTTCAAAAGATATAACGTCAGGCATGGCGAATGAGCTTGATCTATGCTTGCAGCAGAGAGCTATAAAAGATAGGAATTGAGAATGGGAGGTTCTCTAGTTCCGATTTCTATCAACTTGCTTAAATATATCAAATAAAGCTGTTCCTAAGACTTATCATTTTTTATTACTGTCTTCCGAGATTTATATTGATTATTTAATCTAACAGCGGCCATGTTTGGCCTATACAAACAGGAGTTGGACTTTGAGAGCGATATTGGGAAGGTTATCGCCTCCCTATACACCTTGTCTTGGAGTCAGGGCATGTTGATGGGGGTAAGCATACTCGCAACTGTCCTCCAAGGGATGTTAATCCGTGGCTCCTGTAGCACACGCACTAGGAGAATGGTCTCAGGGATCTTGTTTGCCCTTTGGTCATTGACTTGGGCCCTGCTTCCCAATTCATTCGTGGCTCACTGGAAGGATTCAGTGCATTACATTAAACGGAACTCATTTACTTTCCTGTCGTTGTGGTGGCAAGTAAAAGAGGAGCCAAAAGCAGTTGTGTTCCCTGTGTGGTATCACCATACCGCAACGCTTCTAATGGTGATATTTCCCAGAGTGTTTTTGCTTTATGAAGTATACTGGGTGCTTGAGTGTGTGTCCCGGTGTTGTGGGAAAGTGGTAGGACTGGTGAAGACCGGAGGGAAGATTTCATCAATGGTAAGCTCAGAGAGGTTGGAGATGATCCATCAGATGTTTAGCCCGGTTCAGTTCCAAGGGCAGTTGACAAAGGCTTCAGGGGGTGAGGACTCGTTTGATTTACAGTAGAAGCAAGTTTTGGTGACCTTGCCCATGAAGCTTTCAAACTGGGTGCATGAACTTTTGGAGCAGCAGGCGGGTTTGACTGACTCAACAGAGGGGTGTTTGGACTTGATTGACCGAGCAGCATGTCCAGATGAGTCACAAGATTCAGCTTGGTCAGCTTTACTGCAGTTCAGTCAGGGGAGGAAGTCTGTAGAGGAATATGGTCGGATGTTCCAGGAAATGGCTAAGCAGACAAGGCATCAGAGTCCCAGCTTCCTCGCATGAACCGTCAGAATTTTCAGACTGATTTGTTATTGGCAATGGAAGCAGTACGGCCTGCAGCGACGTTGGAAGAAGAGGTGGCCTTGGCCTTGCAGGTGGAGCGTCAGGTGGCCTTGGCCCAGGATCTCCAGGAGGTGATGCGGTTCCCAAGTGGTTTCCATGGGAAGGAGGCAATGAGACGAGCAAGTTCGGAGCCTGTGTCCAGATAAAAGGGGTTCAGGTATGTGGAGGAGGTAGGAAAGGGTCAGGAGGAGTCTTTGGAGGGCGGCGAAAAGCTGGTGGCGGCAATGGTTGAGGCCCCCACTCAGGTCCCTGAGGCCCCAAAGAAGAAGAATGCTCCTTATAACTTCCGTAAGAAGCCAGTGAACCCAGTGCCCCAGAATAAATCGCTTTCTTCGCTTTATTCTTATTTATTTCTACCCGTAGAAGTGCGGGAAGGTCCTGGGAAGAAGAAGTGTGGAAAGGTCCTGTCCCTGGTGGACACTGGGGATGATAAGAATTATGTGGATGTGGAGTGGGCAAGAAGATGTGGATTGCTGTTGCAGGAGGATGGATTTATGTTGTTGGCGGATGCCATCAAGAGGACTGCGGTCTGGAAGGTGCAGGCCAAGTTCCTGTTGAGACAAGGCTCAGATGTTTTTGAGGAAGAATTTCATGCTGTGGCTCATTTGCCTCACCCAGTGGTACTGGAATGAGGTGGTGGCACCAATTTCATCCGCAATGTGATATGATGAAGGGGAAAGTGCTCTTGTCGCCTGAAGGCTCAGATGTGAGGGAGTGGGAGTTCCAGTCCCAGGGGTCATCAGTGAAACGAATGGGGGGAATATCTTTAGTCGCTCTATTGGAGGATTTGCCAGAGGAGTACCAGGAGTTTGCATCAGTGTTTGAACCCAAGGGTGAGGCACCCTTCCCACCTACAGGGGACTTTGCATTTAGTTTAGGGTTCAAAGAGGGCTCTGAATTGCCAAGGGGATGTCCAGTTTATCCATTGAATCCCTGTGCTTTGAAGCTCTTGATGAAAAAGTACATAAAACGCTAGGTTTGGGTTTATTGTGCCGTCCAAATCGTTATAGTTTCACCAGTGTTGCTGGTGCCAAAGGCGAGTGGGGATCTACGTCCTTGTGTGGATTTCCAGCGCCTCAATGCGGTGACAGAGCCTGACCCTTATCCAATGCCACTCCTGGAAGACATTCTACTTATGATCTCAGGGTGTGTAGTGTTTACTAAATTGAATCTGTTTGACACATTCAATCAGATTTCAGTGCGGCTAGAGCACCAGAAGTATACCGCGTTTATGTTCCACTTGAGTAATTTTGAGTATTGGGTTATGCCATTTGGGCTGCATAATGCCCCCAAAGTTTTCCAACGCATGATTGATTGTGCGTTGGGGGATTTGGTGGGTAGGTGTTGCGTTGCCTATATGGATGATATTCTGATATTTTCTAGGTCAATAAAAGATCAAATAAGGGATGTAAGAAGTGTTCTGGAGGTGGCAATCCAGGCGGGCCTGAAGTTGAAGCCATCTGAGTGTGAGTTTAATAAAGAACTTGGTGTCTTTCCTGGGAAATGTGGTTCTTCAAGGGGGTTAGCGATATGTCCTGATAAACTGCGAGCAGTGAAGGAATGGAAGGCCCCCAGGAATCGGACTGAAGTGTGAAGTTTTTTGGTAGTAGTAAACTTTGTAAGGAGATTCTCCAAGAATTTAGCTGAGTGGGCCGTGCCACTTACAAGGTTGACTGGGAATGTATCTTTCGCTTGGGGGGAGTATGAGGAAAGGGCTTTCCAGCAAAGAAGACCAGTCTGTTGACAGTCCCAATTCTGGCCCATCCTGACCCCAACAGACTGTTTGTAGTAGAGACAGATGCGTCAAACTTTGCACTTGGAGCGGTGCTATTGCAGGAGGGCTGTGGGATCCACCAATGGATGCCACAAATAATATTTTTAAGTGAGATATTTACTTTTTTATAAAGGTATAAAATAAAACTTATTAAAGTTTTTAGGTTTTTATTATTCAGGCAGGCAAAAACCAGGAAAGGTCCCTTTGTCAATACTAGCTTTTCCTATTTAAACTAGTTCAAATTTTGAGACCAGGGGGATTTGAGGCAAAATATTGCAAAGCTCAGTTATCTAAATCAGGAAATATAGGCTTTTGGCCTATCAGATCGAAGATAAAAAATTTTCAGAGGTAAACTGACCCATGCGGTAACAACTTGATGAATTGTATCCAATCACCAGCGAGTAAAATCTTTTCACCTCAGCAGTGGTCAGACTCAACTGTTAATGATTGGGTAACTCGGCGATGGTCGGACTCAGATGGTAATAATTGGCTAATTGTTACCCTATCATCTTCAAGTAAAATCTTTGCACCTTGGCGGTGGTTAGACTCGGATGATAATGATTGGTTAACTTGCACCCAATCATTGACGGGCAAAATCTTCTTGCCTTACAGAAGTTCTGATCCATGTGATATTATACTCCTCAGATTCGACCAAGGAGTCAGAGTATTCCTATTATTAATTACTACTTTTTAAGCCAATTCTTATGATAAATTGTATTTTTCTGATTATTAGGATTCCACTGAGAATCCACTAAGGTCTTTTCGCTGTGGGTACTCAAATTGTTGAGATCCACATTATTATTTAAAAATTGGGCAGGTGATGGGCCAATCATAGGAGCAGAATCAGGAACACTAATACCTCCAACATTCTTTTCCTTAGATCAAAAAGGAGAATGTCCAACATTGCCCCCCTCAAGAATGTTGGTAGGGGTGTTGCAGTTATGGTAGTGTGGTACCTTTTCATCCACTTGAGAGGTAGGAAGGGGGTGCGGAGCTTATTGGCAACCTGCCCTTTTTTTGTCGCTGTTTTTGCGTGGTTGGTGTACATGCAAGAGTAATCCTTCTTGCTGGGTTTGGTATTGGCTAGAACTAAGGGAACTTTGTAATTGAGTAACGACAAGATCCCTTGCTTAATATTGATAATGCCATCATATTCTTTCATGAACTGAGTACCTATAAGCATATAATATTCGTTGTCTTTAAAGCCACTGCAGGGGCTGATAGAATAAGCTTCCCAATATGAATGGGAAGCAACAAATAAGCACCAAGTGCGCGGGTGTTATTTGGACCAGCGGTTCCAAAATCTTGGTTGTACTCCAAGTCAGGTGCAAGCTTAATCTTTTTCATCAGCTTGGAGGAGATTACGTTCACTGGGGAGCCTGTATCTAGAATGGCCATCACCCAAACTTTTTGGATCACCACTTTGACTTTTGTAAGTATCCCCCTCAAAAGTGGGTGATAGCGCTAAGACCTCCTTGAGATGGAAATTGGAGGTTAGTTTACATGCGGTCTTGGGGTAATTTTCCTTGATGGAATTCATGGTGTAACTATGCTGGATAGGGCGTATAAGATGAGAAACCAGCTCATTTTCGTCGCTAGCAGTATCAATAATGATTGGTTCCCCCAGAACTTGGCTGAGATACGTTTCTTTGGGTGCAGTGGCATCATCCACTCCTCCAGCATTTAAGCGATCAGGGATTTCCACCTCAGCAGGTGCTCTGACAACATAATAGCTGACCTCATCTGTATCCCCCTCAGAATCATCCCCTGGGGTATTTGTAACGCGAGGTGGTGGCATTAGTTGATTAAATGAGTTAGGCACATAAGGTTTGTCAGCAATAGGTGTGCCCTTCCCTATGCTGACATTTCTTTTCCCTGCTCCTGTTCCTCGGCGTCAGCTTTCTTTTTCCAGCACGTAGCCTCCATGTGGCTGAACTTGTCATAGTATTCGCACTGAGGGCGTTCAGGACGGTTTGCTTTGGGGTTTTGTTCTTTAGGGCCCATTATCTGAAGGAGCTCCTTCTTGTCTTAAATAGCTAAGGCCCGAGGCTTAGGCTTTGAATCCTCAATGGTTAAAACATGAGGACGAGATACTGCTCCACGTGGAACTTTGGGCTTGTGGAAATCGGCGACATCTATTAACGCTTCCTTGATGTCTTGGACAGTCTGGAAATAGCGTTTGACGGAGGTAATGTGCATGACAAGTGATGGGTAAGTAGCCACTCCAGTCAAAATGGCGGCTATAGCATCATCCAAAGTCAACATCTTTGAGGTTAGCAACGTCTGGGCTTCCATATAGAATCATTCCGCAAAAGCAGCCACTGACCCCCTTTCGAATACTCATGCGCATAAAGGATTGCTTTTTCATGCTTAAAGCTTGTTTTGAGATGAGCATGTTTATGAGAGCCTCTTTAACTTCAGACCAGGTGCTAAGAGCATCCATATGTGGGACCATCACCTCCTGTGCCATGCGGCCCAAACAGGAAAGGATGTGCTTGGCCTTCTGACGATCAGTTGCCCCTTCTATAGCTGTTTCATAAACGTATAAAAACGAAGAAATGCTACCCTCACTTGGGATAAACTTGTCTTTATACGTAGGTTTGAATGAATGATAGTCATTCCCAGAAAGGGTATGAATAGCTAGAGCTTCTACTTCTGAGGTTTCAGAGTGGTAGCTTAACTGATCAAAGGCCCGTGAGAGGCAATTAAACTGGTCATGAATAGCTTCAAACCAGGTTTCCATGTTAGAGAGGGCTTCTAGGGGCCCGGATTCACATAGTCTTAATCGAGCTTTGATCCCTGATTTTTGAGTTTCAAGATCTTCCACTTGATTCTCCATTGCAGAGACTTGAAAACGGATTTGTGATATCATTGAGCTTAGGTTTAATTGAGAAGTTTCCACGGCTTTCACATGGTTCTTCAGCTCTTCTTTCATTTAGTTACACCCTTCATCGTCATGAGAGTGGGAGCTTGGGCCTTGTACTCCATCCTTGATCTTCTCACACTTCCGCTTGACCTTCGTTAGTTGACTAAATACTTCCTTCAACAGCACAGGGCTTTCCAGCGAAGCTTTCATCGCTTTTACTTCCATTTCACACTCAGTCAGGCTACGTGCCAAATATTTGGTATTTTTGAACGAAGCTTTGAGAGCTAGCTCCTTTTCTAGCTGAACAACCTCGGCCGCGAGGGTGGTGGCACTAGATGGTTCAAGCAACAGACGACGTTCAAGCTCATCAACACGCGAGAAGGCCTGAATTAACTGCTACTCCACCACAGCCACACACTGTTCATATTTCTCTTGAAGGATGGAGTCAGGGGCTGGAAGGTCACAATGTGTTTGCTCAATTTGCTTTTCAAGCTTTATAGCAAACTCCCCCATTAATGAGCGGGTGCTAGCGGAAGACGCGTTCAGTTCATCCCTAAAGATCTTCGTAGCCTCCTCAACATACTTTACAATCCCAGTATCCATAGTAGTGAGTTGGTCATGCAGCTGTATGATGAAGTTGCAATTAGCTTCTACACCAGATCTAACTGCTCCAAGAATTTCGGAGGTCAGTTGATACAGCTTATCATAGGCTAAATTCAAAGCTGCATGAGTATCTCAATGTCGATGTAGCTCTTCATGATGATTGGCTAAAAGATGCATCATATGGACCAAGGAAGGATGAGCAAACTTGCGTACATAGGTGGTCAAATTTTTAAGCTGACCATAGGTCTCTGGGAGGACATTAGTTTCATAGAGAAACAAGTGGCGTTCCTCTACCAATGATGCTTGTTCGCGAGATGCAACGTCACTAGAGTTAAGAATGCCATGGGTAAGATCTCTCACAGCTTCAGTGGCTGGCCAAGTGATGCGATGAGTATCAGGTATCAATATGGGCTCAAATTGTTTTTCTTCAAATATCAGAGCGGTAGGACTGTGTATGCGATCATATTCTTCAGTTTCCTCCCCATTTTGCACCCAGCAGGTGACACTCTCCATTTCTTTTAATACTTATCAAAGTATTCAGGGGGCTCAACCCCTGTAGTGAGCACCAATTTGTGGGATCTACCAATGGATGCCACAAATAATATTTTTGAGTGAGATATTTACTTTTTGATAAAGGTATAAAATAAAACTTATTAAAGTTTTTAGGTTTTTATTATTCAGGCAGGCAAAAACCAGGAAAGGTCCCTTTGTCAATAAAAGCTTTTCCTATTTGAACTAGTTCGAACTTCAAGACCAGGGGGATTTGAGGCAAAAGATTGCAAAGCTCAGTTATCTAAATTAGGAAATATAGGCTTTTAGCCTATCAGATCAAAGATAAAAATTTTCAGAGGTAAAACTGACCCATGCAGTAATGACTCGATGAATTGTATCCAATCACCAGTGAGTAAAATCTTTTCACCTTGGCGGTGGTCAGACTTGACTGGTAATGATTGGGTAACTTGGTGATGGTCAGACTCAGATGGTAATAAATGGCTAATTGTTACCCTATCATCTTCAAGTAAAATCTTTGCACCTAAGCGGTGGTTAGACTTGGATGATAATGATTAGTTAACTCGCACCCAATCTTTGATGGGCAAAATCTTCTTGCCTTGTGGAGGTTCCAATCCATGTGATATTATACTCCTCAGATTCGACCAAGGAGTCAGAGTATTCCTATTATTAATTATTACTTTTTAAGCCAATTCTTATGATAAATTGTATTTCTCTGATTATTAGGATTCCAGTGAGAATCACTAAGGTCTTTTCGCTGTGGGTACTCATATCGTTGAGATCCACATTATTATTTAAAAATTGGGCAGGTGATGGGCCAATAATAGGAGCAGAATTGGGAACACTAATTCCTCCAACATTCTTTTCCTTTAATCTAAAAGGAGAATGTCCAACAAGGGTAAAGATGGGGTTGAGCACCCTGTCTGTTACTTCAGCAAGAAGATGGCGCCTGCTGAGACAAATTACCCAGTCTACGACAAGGAACTTTTGGCAATAGTGGTGGCACTAGGGGAGTGGCAACACCACCTGTTGTATGCTAGGCATCCAGTTGTGATCTGGACTGATTATTGAGCCTTAGAATATTATAAGTCCCCACGTCTGATGAATCAGAGACAGGCCTGGTGGCACTTAGATTTGGTTTAGTATGACTTAGGGATTGAGTATAAGCCAGAAAAACAGAATATCTTGCCAGATTTGCTGAGTCATGATTCAGGGTTGGTGTTCTCTGAGGAGGAGTTGAGGAAGTTTAACACCGCTACAATGTTGCCGTTGAGTTTTTTTGCACTGATCCGGTGTTTGAGAGAAGGAATCTCAGGAAGAATTTGGACTGCTAGTGGAGGAGTGAGTTTGGCCAGAGATTCCGGATGAACAAGAGAAGGGGAGGCGAGCAATAAACATATGGGGTTATCAGTCTGGGGAGGTCTTATTCATAATGAAGGAGGGATCTGGGTTCCAGTGATGAGTTTACAGCAGGAGGTGTTAGCAGCTAACCATGATCATCCTTTGGCTGGATATCCAGGCAGGGAAAAGACACTAGATTTAGTTCATCGCCAGTATTTATGGAGGGGAGTGGGTGCTGCAGTACAGAAGTATGTGGAGCGATGTGTGGTGTGTGCCAGGTCAAAGTCCCGCCGTATGGCGTCAGGAGGTAAATTGAAGCCTCTTCAGATTCCATCTAGGCTGTGGGCCTCTGTGAGTGTGGATTTTATCACAGGGTTGCCCAAGTCCCAGGGGATGGACGCCCTTATGGTTGTGGTGGATCACCTGATGAAGTATGCAGAGTTTTTCCCATGTCAGTCAACTATCTCTGCAAAGGTAGCAGGTCAGATCTATATAAATGAGGTCTTTTCCCGACATGGGATTCCAGAGGAGATTGTTTCAGACCGAGGTCCACAGTTCACATCTTAGTTCTGGTTACATTTGTTAAAAAACTTGAAGATAAAGGCCTCACGTTCATCAGCTTACCATCCCCATTCAGATGGCCAAAAATGAGAGGGTAAATCAAGTATTGGAACAATATTTGAGGAGTTATGTCTCAGGGCGGAAGGATGATTGGGTGGATTGGGTGAAGTTGGCGCAATTTTCATATAACAATTACAAGCATTCTTCCACTGGAATGACCCCATTTTTCGCAGACATATGGTCAGCACCCAGAGGGTATGGGGCCTCAGGAGCAGGGTCAGAATCCAGCAGAAGATGAGCTGTCACGTGAGACTCAGTATACATTGAGGCTACTGAGAAGGAATATAGAGGCAGCTGTTGCAGCTCAGAAGAAGAAAGCAGATAGGCATAGTTCAGAGGGGAGCATTTTCAAAAAGGGCTATTGGGTCTTAGTAAATGCTCAGAACTATGCCATACCTGTGAGGAGCTGAAAGTTGGGGCCTGTGGCGTTGGGCCCATACCAAATAGTGAGGACGGTGAATGAGGTGGCGTTTGAGCTAAAGTTGCCAGAAGGGTCACAGGCTCATCCAGTGCTGCATGTGTCACAGCTCAAACCATTCTTGGGGCAGCCACCTGAGAAGACCTCCCCTCTGTTTCCAGCTGAAGGGGGGCTGAGGAGTATGAGGTGGAGGAGATCCTGGACACAAAGGTGGTGCAGGGCTGTAGGTCATTTTTGGTCCAGTGGAAAGGTCATCCAGTTGAGGAGGCCACATGGCAGACATCCAGAGATTGTGCCCGGTGTCCTGGGAAGATCTGAGAGTTCTTGTCTAGGGGGGTGTTGAGTAATTGACTGGACCTAATCATCAATATCTAATAGGGACATAATAATGTTAGCAGGCTTAAACTTAATTATGGATCATATCAGATATCAGCGATTATGGATCAAGTATATTCTAAGCTTATGCAAAGCTTAGGATCCGCGGCCTAGCAATTTCACTTAACAATATTTGACTATGATGACATGGGCTCGAGGGCTTTGTTGGTTAGGTCAGACTTAAATTAAGTTTTGACTTAATGACTTGGGCACGTGGGCTTTGTTGGTCTATGTCAAAATTAGTTACTAATGATGGTCAAGTTTTTGATTGAATTAATTACTAATTAGTGATATGAATCACCTTATATGTGCTGCCAATTACATGTGAAAAAGAATTGGTTCAGCTATTTGCAGACGCGTCCAAAACGCCAGCTTGAGAATGATGACGGTGTTTACACCAACCCTGAAGCTGATCATGATGCCCTGAGTTGAAGTATTTATAGACATTCTTACAAACATTTTACGTGGCCAAGTGCCATTAAAAATGAGACGTCATGGGTAAGATGTGGTGAACATTGAACCCTATAAATAACCCTCAAGTTGATGCTAATAAAAAACATTCAACTACTATGACTTGTTTATAATTTAACTTATAAACTTTTTGCGTTTAATACTTTACTATGTTTTAGTCGATACTTTACTTGGGATCAGTAAGATCAGGGCGGCGTGCCATCATCCAAGTAAATGACAGGAAATATGAATTTAAGTACTACCAAGAAGTTATATCTTAAATTTTAATCACCATCCAGTCTATTATTAATCATACAATAGATGCACGAAACTCTATCCCACTGCAAAAGAAGAATCAGCCCTCCAAAGAGAACCCAAAATTCAATAAGTGGCACTCATGGCTGGGATTGCAGGTGATGACCGCGCTGAACAGGGGAGCAATCCCAATCAATTATTCAGAACCATCACCGGGCCAAATGGGAATACTGAAATGACTGTGTCCCAGATTAATTGGGAGGATATACCCATTATTACCTATCCCAATGAACCCATTTCACCTGAAGAGCTGAAACGCCTTGAAAAACAGTTGTTAAG
Organism: Massospora cicadina; assembly: GCA_022478985.1. Lineage (NCBI taxonomy): Eukaryota > Fungi > Entomophthoromycota > Entomophthoromycetes > Entomophthorales > Entomophthoraceae > Massospora > Massospora cicadina. Next base: position 630 of record JAKSZP010003479.1, on the reverse strand, counting down.
AGGGTATCAAATAGGACAAGGGCCCGCAGATAATAGTAGCAATCCTTTTTACTGCCAATGACAGCAAGATGTGTTGTGGATGAGATATCTTACTCATCATCAATTAAGTGTAGCTCAGATCCAAAATAATTTAATTGGGATAAAGAATATCGCCCAATACATAATTGAATTTGTACATCCCACCTCTAGAAATTCTCAGATGATAATCGCCCACCATCATGCAGCCATTACTGAGTTGGTGAACTTCTCTCACAACTCCAGCCAGGAGGGCCAAATTTTAAATGAGTGATTGGAAGCCAACTTCGCTGAGGTCCGTTCTAGTATGGAGGCAAATTACAACTTAGCCACTTGGGCTAATGACTAGGTAGCAGAATTAGCACAAGAGCTAAATGATAGATTGCATCCCACCTTTGAAAAAATCTTAGAGAAAAGAAGAGTCACCAAATCTTGGGTCATCAATATCACTCAGACTTCTATTAACGCTTCAGAGTTCATGAGGCTCAATCACGAAGCCCAAGAGGTGAAGTTAAACCATAATGATGAATTTGTGACCAGTATTGACGTTTGAGCGCCCAAATTTTGCAGATGAAGGATGAATACACCGGAAAAATCAATTACTGGCAAACACAA